>JANVCC010005194.1:18987-29940 GCA_025345505.1 Todiramphus chloris collaris | reverse complement strand
TCTCACACACACCCTGACACACAGTCACACAGCCGAATCCCACCAAACCGAACGGTATACTCACGAAATGACGACTCTTCGTTCAGGTCTTCGCACGCAGAATTATGGGTATCGCAGGGGAAAGCTCTTTGTTCTTTTGTTCTTTACTTGCCTCATGTTCGTAATCTTGTTGGGTCCCGCACCGTCCTCAGCAAGGGCCAGAAAAAGCAGGAGTGGGGCGCCTCCCTTAGCCGTTTACAGCCTTGAGGCCCAAGAAGATCACGTCGTGGTCACCAAATTGTTATGAATAAAGATTCCATCCATTAACTAGTAACGGTTATGTTTATTATATGGGGTTAATAAAAGGCAAGTAAACAGCGCTGGGTGCGCGGGGAGCCTTCGCTCTACCAACACACGCGCAGGACACAACAACAGATCCTCTTTTATACTTTTTATCCTAATACATATTCATAGTAATTCCAAGAAAAGGGAGGGTCATTGTAATTAAGTGTTTTGGAAGGGGCGTTCCTGCTTTAGCGCATGCATTCCCTGTCCTGGTGGTCTCTGTGGTGGTAATCCACGATGAAGATTGTAGTCTTCCTCACTGGTTCCGTCCTTCACCCGACCTCCACCTCATCTCCTTGTCCTTATAAGGTCCGTCTGGGCCACAAATGTTGTGGATAGACAAATGATGAGCATGTGGAAACTTTGTTTCATTCCTGCTTCTGTTGGTTCAGTACTTTTCCCAGTTTATCTACATTAATGACTCTGCCGGCATGCCTCACCACACCACCGACACGAAATTTGACACCATTTATCACAGTCACAAAAAAAGGAAGAATAACAAATAATAGTCTTGCAAGTGAAGCATATTTTAATAGGTTGGAGTTGTTATAAATGAGGCCAAAATTGTCTTTAAATCAAGAAGGTAAAAATTTATTAGTGATGGGGAATGAGCAAGCAGCGCTAGGTGCGTAGGGAGTCTGCGCTTCACCAACACACACAAAAGATGTCAAGCAAGCAGGCATTTATTACACTAAATCATGCATATCCAACAGCGTTAACTACATATTCATTATATGGGGTTGGATTATTATAATCAGGTCCAGGAACTCATTATTACAGATCTCCTCCCTTTGGCACTTTCGCACTGCTGTCTAGTGGTCGTGGGCTGGGGTCTTCAGGAGGAAGGCCCCCAGTCTTCCTCGCAGTGTACTTTTCACCTTTTGTCTCTAAATGCAGAGTTGGGATGAGTCAGAGATCACAGGGCTGGTGTGACCTGGCTGATCTGTGGGAGGATCTCCTTTATTCCTCCCTGTCTTGGAGTTAGTTTCCCTTATCTACACAGACCAAGACTACACAAGACAGGCTACAGGATTTATGAGAACCTTGGTAACTCTCAAGGCTCTGTAAGACAAGCTACAGTTTACAATTATGTAAGGCAAAACACAGCTTATAACTATGTAAGACAAAGCACAGTTTACAACTATGTAAAACAAAACACAACTTACAACTCTGTAGGACAAAACACAGTTTACAGCTATGTAAAACAAGATACAGTTTACAAGGCTACAAAACTAAGATTTATGATGACATTTACAACTCAGGCCTCGACCAGGCCTGTGGGAGCAAGGATGATGTCCTGGAGGGTTGAGTCCCCAGCAGGGCAGAATACATTTGGTACCTTTCTATACCTGATCTGGTGCTTCTATTAGAGCAAACCAGCGTAAGCGATTGGTTTACCCGTTCCCTTTTAACAGCAACCCCCTGTTGCCACATCCTATTGACACGAATCATCCAATTTTCTTCATTACAGATTTGTGCTGTGATATTATAGCTTTCTTAGTTTTATCCATCTCATCAAGATCATTCTCATAATTTGGGTTATAACAATGAAGTGACTTTTTTTTTAATAAAAATGAAGCTAAAATGACACTGACAGTGAATGATGGAACTGTCTGATAACTGTTTTCATGTGGCTTGACAGCTTTGTGGGCCTTGGATCGTCTTGTATGACCTTGGTCCTTGTAGATAAGAGAAACTAACTCTTAGCAAAAAGGAGCTACCAGTCTTGTCAGCGACATGGACAGTGGCATTGAGTGCACCCTCATCAAGTTTGACGATTATACCAAGCTATGTGGGGCGGCTGATGTGCAGGAGGGAAGGGATGCCATCCAGAGGGACCTTGACAGGCTGGAGAGGTGGGCCCATGAAAACCTCATGAAGTTCAACAAGGACAAATGCAGGGTCCTCCATCTGGGTTGGAGCAATCCCTAGCACCAATATAGTCCAGGCACTGACTGGCTTGAGAGCAGCCCTGAAGAAAAGGATTTGGGAGTACTGGTGGATGAGAAGCTCAACATGAGACATCAGTGTGCTCTTGCAATCCAGAAAGCCAATGGTATCCTGGGTTGCATTAAGAGAAGCATGGCCAGAAGGTCGAGGGAGATGATTCTCCCCCTCTACTCCACTCTCGTGAGGCCTCACCTGGAGTAGTGCGTCCAGTTCAGGAGCCACTATTACAAGAGGGATATGCATGTGCTGGAACGTCTCCAGAGAAGGGCCATGAGGACAATCAGAGGGCTGGAGCACCTCTCCTATGAGGACAGACTGAGAGAGTTGTGGCTGTTCAGTTTGGAGAAGAGAAGTCTCCAATGAGACCTTATTGTGGCCTTCCAGTATCTGAAGGAGGGCCACAAGAAAGCTGGGGAGGGACTTTTTAGGCTGTCGGGAAGTGATAGTGACATGCGGAAAAGAAACTCTACAACCCGTGAAAGGTTATACAGCAGGTATGTTTATTACGGTGCCGGGTGCAAGGGGGATCGTTCCTCCTAACTTGCACACCCAAGTGTCCATCAAGCAGCTATCTATTACACGAAAGCATGCATATTTAGCAGAGTTAGCTACATATTCATTATATAGGGTTGGATTAGTATAATCAGTTCCGGGAACTCATTATCATAGCCCTCCTCCCCTTGGCACTTGCGCACTGCCGTCTTGTGGTCTTGGGCCGGAGCATTCAGGGGTCTTTGGGAGGAAGGCTGCCTGTAATCCTGTAATCCTCTGGCCCAGTGTGAACTTTCATGCTTCTTGGATGTTAAGCACTACTGGAGCTACTGGTCTTAAACAACTGGGCCATCCTTTACTAACGTCATCAAGTTGTTTAGAGAAATATGCCACTGCCCTTCAGAACAGTCCCAGATTTTGGGCCAGAATTCCCAAGGCTATTCCCTGTTTTTCATAAGAGAATAACCAGAAGGGTTTGGTCGTGTCTGGCAACCCTAAAGCAGGAGCTCTCATCAGTTCCTTTTTCAACTGATTAAATGCTTGCTCAGCCTCCTCATCCCAAGTGAGGCTATTTGAATTTGTTTTTAAAAGTTCATAAAGTGGTTTTACCAAAAGTCCATAGTTGTATATGCACAAACGGCACCACCCTGTCATGCCTAAAAACGTAGAGTTTTTAGTGGTGTGTGGTCTGGGGGTCTGGCAAATGGCTTCCTTCCTTGCAGTCCCTAAGGTTCGTTGTCCAGCGGTGATCTCAAATCCCAGGTAGGTTACTTGCTGCTGAGCCACCTGGGCCTTCTGGGGAGAGACTCGATAACCATTTAGTCCAAGAAAATTCAGCAAACTGACTGTCCATCCCATACACATGTCCCTTGTTTCAGTGGCCACTAATAAGTTGTCCACATACTGCAATACCATCCCTATTCCAGGAGGATGTTCCCATCGTTCCAGGCCTTTGGCTAGTTGGTTCCCAAAAAGAGTGGAGCTGTTCTTAAATCCCTATGTCAATACTGTCCATGTGAGTTGTGTTCTTCTCCCAGAATCTGGGTTTTCCCACTCAAAGGCAAACAAGGGCTGGCTCTCCAAACTCAGGGGCAAGCAAAAGAAGGCATCCTTCAGATCCAATACGGTAAACCAAGCCAATTCAGATATTAATTTAATTAATAATGCATATGGATTTGCCACTACTGGATATAAATCCTCTGTTATCCTGTTGATGGCCCTCAGATCCTGCATTATCCTGTAACTCCCATTTGGTTTCTTAACTGTCAGGATAGGAGTGTTATCTTCCGATTCACACTCTGTTAGCAATCCATATTTTATAAACTGTTCAATTATTGGTTGAATTCCTTTTTTGTCTTCTAATTTTAGAGGGTATTGTTTAATTTTTACTGTCTGGGTCCCTGGTTTGAGTTTCACCACTACTGGGGAGGCAGTCTTTTCCTTCCCGGGTATTTCTGATGCCCATACTCATGGAAGTACTTGGTCTTTTATTTCCTCAGGTACCCCAGCTTTGATGGGGGTGCTGATGAGAGCCAAGCTTAGGATTTTATTTAATTGTTCATTCCCTAATTAAAATTGTAGTTTTCCTTTTTCAAATTTTATTTCTGCTCTGAAGTGCTCCAATAAATCTCTCCCTAATAATGTCTTGGGTGAGTTTGGCATATACAAAAATTTATGTATCCCAAACTGCTTGCCTAATTTGAATTTGAGAGGTTTTAAGAAATATAACTTTTCACTTTGGCCAGTGGCTCCCTTTACCGTTACAAAGTCATCATCTATTGTTATCAAGGCTTGATTTAAAACTGAATATGTTGCTCCTGTGTCAATTAAAAATTCCATGTCTCTTTGTTGTTCCCCTAGCCTTATTTTAACCAGTGGATCTGCTAGGGTAGATTCCCCAGGTCCCCGTCAATCTTCTTCAAAATGAGCCTGCATTGTTCCTCTACCTCTCCCCCTGCTTCTCTCGGTACATTCATTTCTCCAATGCCCTTTTCTCTTACAGTGTGCACATTGATCCCTCTATAATCTGGGGGCAAAATTTCTTCCTTTACCCCGTTCTTTACCTCCACCCTCCATTCCATTCCTTCCCTGCCCTGTCTGGATTTGTAATGCTGCTACTGTTGCTGTTGCAATAGCTTTTCCCAGGCTCCTCCTGTTATTGGAGTCTCGATTTTGAAACACCCTCCATGCTTCATCTAAGAGTTTTTCTAAATCCCTTGCCTTGGGCCCTTGGACTTTTTGAAGTTTTTTTTAATGTCTTCCGTTAGACCAGCTGCTGTGTCCCCTCTGCAGAAGCTGGATCAAGGGGCGTGTATTTCCTCATGGCCAATCGTAATTTTTCCAGAAATTCATTAGGGGTTTCATGAGGCCCCTGTCGCAAAAAATATATATATAACCAATTTAGTGGTTTGGGTATCACAGTCCCCAATCCGTATTTAATCAAATTCTGATATCTTTGTATCTTTCGTACTCAGCAGGAGTCTTTGGGTCCCAATTAGGATCGGCCAGGGGGACGTGCTGATCCACTGTTCCTTGCAAAGTTTCCAAGGCAATTTGTCCCTGCACATGAGTCCGGGCTGTTCTAATTATTAACTGTTTTTTGGTGTCTGTTGTTTCTCCCCATAAAGCATCTGTAATCCTCCTGTACGGTTGAATCTGGCTCCACTCTTTGCTCCGCTCTCTGGTCGATTGGGAGTGCAGTCTTCCGTTCTTTCCTCATCCTTTCCCTTTCCTTTCAAACATTTCAACACTTCCCTATCCTTCTTACAATCTTTTTCCAAAGCCAAAACTAAAGGGGTCTTATCGAGACACATTTAATCCACATTTCCTCTGATACTCGGGATGATTTCTAACTCAGAAAAACATATCTGAATATATTACTTCATCTCATTTCTCATTTTCCTCCAAAATCACCATCAGCTCCACCAAGGCATCACATTCCAAGGCGTCACATTCCAAGGCACCTCCTGCCAGCCACCCCAGCTGCCTCCAGTGTGTGAAAATGCACCCCAAGGGATTTTACAATCGATCTCCTGACTCTGTCTCACAACCATTGCAGTGTTTACACAATCCCACACCTCTTACAATAACAATAGGTAACAAGACACAACCAAATTATCTGAACCACAACATACAACAACAAAAGGTCCTTATACCAAATCACCTGAAACTAGCCCTGAATTTGCATCTGTGCACTTCCAGGGACAGTCTTAAAAGTTCTCAGTTCTGTGCTAACTCAGAACTTTGTCAAAAATACCACAAACAAAACACGCTGAAAACAATAATACACAAAACAATAACCAGACACTAAATTCATTCAATGGGGTCTTGTATCCCTATTTTGCTTTTCTTTTATCCAATTTATAACCCCGAATTTAGCAGAAATCACACCCGCTTGCGTTCCAGCTGATCCTCAGAGAGCAGAGGGACTGGGGGTGGCTGGGCTTGATTCCTGATATAAAGCCGATAACAAGACACAATTCTCTCAACTGGTTAGCATTGTTTGCTTTGTTGTTTTTCTTCCCGGCGATCACTAACAGATTACAGTCACTTCATTGGTCTCCGGCCGCAGCCCTCACGGGACAGTGGAACCATGGATCGGAACTGCGCACTCTCTTCGCAGCTGCGCTGCGTCTCACACACACAGACCACTTACTTCAGAGCTAGCTCAACACACTCATACCATTTATAACTGTAAGAATAGGTGTCAATATCTCACATAGGTCAACCATTACTCCTCACAGAACCCGTAATTTCTTCGCTCGTCTCAGGCCGTGCTCCCCCACGGGACAACGGAACTGCGGATTGGAACTCCGCACTTGACTTTTATTGAGCTCAAACCACACAACCCAAGTCACCACTGACTTCCTGATTGCACTATTACCAACCACCCGGGGGCGAGCTGCAATGCTCTTTACCACGCGTAGGACGTCTCTCTATGACTTACAAGTATCCCCTCCTACCCAAACATATCTGATCCACTGATGGCCCTTGTCTGCTCCTGCAGTGATCAAGCAGCTGTTTATTACACGAAAGCATGCATATTTAGCAGAGTTAGCTACATATTCATTATATAGGGTTGGATTATTATAATCAGTTCCGGGAACTCATTATCATAGGCCTCCTCCCCTTGGCACTTGCGCACTGCCGTCTGGTGGTCGTGGGCCGGGGTCTTCAGGGGTCTTTGGGAGGAAGGCTGCCAGTCTTCCTTGCAGTGTACTTTTCACCTTTTGTCTCAAAATGAAGAGTTGTGACGAATTGGAGATCACAGGACTGGTGGGAGGCTCTTCTTTATTCCTCCCTGTCTTGGAGTTAGTTTCTCTTGTCTACAAGCCATGCAAGATGAGCTAAGGGCCGTAAAGCTGTCAAGCCTCAAGGCCTCAAGGCCCTGTCTCCTGTTTATCTCAGGAGGCCCCAGGATAACAAGGGCTGCTCAACTTGCTTCATTATCTTTTAAGCAGAACACTGTCCCCCCTCACTTCACTGTTAAAAGGGAACAGGTAAACCAATTGCTTAAGCTTTAAGGGCCAATCTCATAAATCTTAGGTTCAGGCTTAAGTGTAACAGGTGGTGTGATTTGAGTGCTGGCATCGGTTGTATCAGGTCTAGCCATGGTATTTATCTGAAATTTGAATGGGAGACCATTACTGTCTTGGGCCCAAAGACAAACTACTTGAACAGTCTGTACTAATGTAAAACTATACCAACAATCTACTTCACTCGGATTATTACAGATTTCAATATGTTCGCTGTTAGGAACATTTGAAACATTAATTTGGGTTGCTTTTTTATAAGTAGTTCCATTAACCATTCGGCATTCTATTTTGATTTCTTGTCCTACAGTTCCCTGAAGCTGCCAAGTTTTTTGTTTTTTCTATTCTTGCTTTGTATAGACCTGGTTTCCGTGCATGACCACAGTCGATAGGTTTAAATCCTTTAAATCATAATTTTTCCCCATGACTCCAGTATACTTCATAAAAGCTTGGGACCATATGTCTTCTCTAACTTCCCAACCTAAGGCTACAATTATGACTATAAAGAAAACAATCTTCTGGGTTATACTTGCGTGCCATCACAACATTTTCATTTTATTCGGGTAAACTTCCGTTTCAGTTCATCATCGCCAGGGGTCACTTTCCGAGGGGCCTCTCGAGCCTTCTTTACCTGAGTATGGTGAATCCAGGCACTCTGTTCTCTGATCTTAATCGTGGTGTAAGTGGTGAGAAGAACCTGGAATGGTCCTTCCCACTGTGGTTCCAGAGTTTTTTCTGTAAGAGACTTAACATATACATAATCTCCAGGCTGAATGTCATGTACAGGACCATCCAATCCTCGACATCGGGTTCCAGCCACATGTTTTTCAATTTCTCTAAGCTGTTTGTCTAAAGCAATCGTATAGGAGTTTAACATCTCTTCCCCAGTTTGGGTAGATAGCCCTTTCTGTACCCCATATGGTCTCCCATAAAGTATTTCAAAGGGACTTATTTTTTCTTTAATTCTGGGTTTAGTCCTAACCCCAGTTAAGGTGCAAGAGAGATGCTTTATTAGAACTGTAAGCCGCTTATATAGCCAACTATGTTTACCATCCAAACTTAACCAATGAGAGCACCCAGACATGCTCTCATTAACAACACAGGCAAACACAAAAGTTCTCAGCTACTTTACAGCTATCTTCAAAACAACAGTTCCCAGGCAGATGTTCACAGGACATTCCCGGGATGTTCAGACCAACACTCCCACTGCTGCCGAAGCTTATACTCCCATCCTAACACTCCCTCACTTTCCCACCAGCCTGGCCCTGGCAAAACACTCCACATCTCCCTTTTTTTGTTTATGAAATCCAGGGATAACACTATATTATTCTATACAACCACAACACAAATAATACTACAATCAATCATCCATTATACACACAACAATACGCAGGGAGTATAAACCATAATACATACAAAATTTACCAAAAATATAAATAAAGTAGTATATACTACAGGTACACTGAAAATAATAGACCACATAACAAAAAAATCACTTGAGAGTCCAACTACATCTGTCCTTGATGTCAGCTCAGAGGACAAAGTCTCATTACACCATAACATACTGTCCATATAAGAACCCAATCAGGAAGATCTTCACAATGGTGTGATTAGTATGACCCAAGTGTTCCCATCAGGTACAGGCGAAACCAGATTTCCCAGGAATATGACGATGAAACAACATAAGGTCAAATACACCTTGAAGGAACCCATCGTGTCTGACTACCTGCAGAAACACAAGCATAACCCCTTCCCCAAGTTATTAGATCCATAGGTCCTTCCCGCTGTCCGGATAATAAATCTTTTGCCATAACTGCTGGTCGATGTTGCTGGGTGTCATCTCGTTGAAAGTGTCGCTCACAGCTGCTGTGACCTGTGTCATCACAATTCAAAAAATTAAGTACAAAAACAGCTTTCCATAACCGATCTTGCGGGGTAACAAGGACTTGTCCATCCCCCCCTTTTTGTTTTTGTAACAAAGCCTTTAGCGTCCAATGTGCACACTCCACAATGGCTTGTCCTGTGGGGGAATGCGGAATTCCTGTAATATGAACAATACCCCAGCGAGAAAATCACCAACCTTACTTGAGGCATACACTGGGCCATTATCCATCTTGATAGTACGAAGGATCCCCATCATAGCAATACACGTAAGCCAGTGATGGAGAACGTCATGAGCCTGTTCACCTGTATGTGCCGTGGCAAAAAGAAAGCTAGAATAAGTATCAATTGTAATATGAACATATTTTAAACAACCAAATTCATAAATATGTGTGACATCTGATTGCCAAAGCTCATTAGCTACCAACCCTCGAGGGTTAACCCCCTCTATAAAAGGCAAAGGGACAAATTGATGACAGGGCAAGCAGCAATAATTTCTCGAGCATGTGCCAATTTCAGGTGAAAATGTTTACTAAGAGCCCGCTCATTCTGATGAAAAAAATCATGCAACAACTTAGCTTGCACCATAGTATGTGGGACTGACGTATAGAATGCAGCCGCATCCTCTCTGTCATTACCTGCTGTAATAGGACCAGGAAGGTTTAAATGAGATCAAATATGCATAATGTAAAAGTCATGTTTTCTATAATTAAGCAAATTCCAAACCCCCATGATAGCAAATGCAGGGGTAACAGTAGGCCACTCTAAAGGCCACTCAGTATATATTGTAATAGAAACATTGGCACCTGTGTCCACTAAACCAGTAAACTTCTGACCACCTATATATAGTACAAGTCATATGAGGTTGCTGTGCTGTGATGATTTCAGACCAAAAAAACTGCTGGTTCTCCCATGCTTCCAAAGCCTCCTCTTCCCTGATGACCTAAACCACGGGGTGTGGCATTATAAAAAGGTACCAGCTGGGCGAAACATTGTCCCTGTGGAATAAAACAAGGTGGAGCAGGGGTCCATATCATAATTTGAATGTCCCCCTCAAAATCTGAATCAATAACTCCAGGAAGAACAAAAAGTCACACTTTTGTCATTGTAGACCTGCCAATTAACAATGCATGAGTATTAGGAGGTAAAGGACCCCACACCCCTGTTGGAACAAGGGTAACATCAGTAGAGGTAAGGGTTACTGCTTCTCAGGAGGCCAGGTCCAGGCCAGCACTTCCAGTGGTTGCTGGGGTGAGGTCTGGGAACATGGATTTTGAGTCGCATTTTTTTGATTCTGAGGGGCGCGATCTCACCCCCCGCCGGGAGTTCCCCGACAGTAATTGACCCTGAGTGTCGAATTTAGATCGGCACTCATTAGCCCAGTGCCTCCCTTTTCCCCACTGCAGACAATACCGAGTCGGCAGTTGCTTATTCCCTTTTTCAGGACAATTTTTGCGAAAATGACCCAAATCTCTGCATTTATAACACCCTTCATTATTACCGGCACCAAAACGTAATTGAGCAGCAAGAGCCGTAGCTAATTCTGTTGCGTGATGACATACCGAGCCTACATTCTGGCATGCCCTCACCATATCTGCTATATCACAGGTCATTTTCTTATGTATAGCCTGTAAGGCGCATTTACAATCTCGATTAGCGTTTTCAAATGCTAATTGTCGTTCGAGCAGAGTCGTTATCGATTTGCCCCATCAGGGATGCCTGCAGGCGATCCAAAAAGGATGTAAAAGACTCATTAGGACCCTGAAGAATTTTT
>JANVCC010005194.1:0-18587 GCA_025345505.1 Todiramphus chloris collaris | reverse complement strand
CAGTAGAAACCTCATGGTCCTGCCACCATATAAGGCGTTGCAATGAATCCAAATTCTGTTTCTGTTCTCGGGATAATTTTCATCTCATCATTCCCAACTGCTCACCTGTACAGGTGCTGGATGCGTCAAATTCCTCATACTGCTGCAGCTGCTTTCTATCAGTTCAGTTGGGTTCCACCACCGGCACAGCGTTCTCCCAGTAATGCTGCATTCTAATGTCCCTGTTTGGGCGCAATTTGTGGTGGATCATATCACGGACTCCCCGGTTAAGGTGCAAGAGAGACGCTTTATTAGAACCCTAAGCAGCTTATATAGCCAACTATGTTTACCATCCAAACTTAACCAATGAGAGCACCCAGACATGCTCTCATTAACAACACAGGCAAACACAAAAGTTCTCAGCTACTTTACAGCTATCTTCAAAACAACAGTTCCCAGGCAGATGTTCACAGGACATTCCCGGGATGTTCAGACCAACACTCCCACTGCTGCCGAAGCTTATACTCCCATCCTAACACTCCCTCACTTTCCCACCAGCCTGGCCCTGGCAAAACACTCCACATAGTCCGAATTCATAACAATGCAAGTGGAAGACATTGCAACCAGGGTAGGTTAGCTTCTTGCCCTAGTCTCACAATTTGCTGTTTAATCAAATGATTCATTTTCTCTACTTGACCACTCGACTGGGGGTGGTACAGGGTGTGGAGTTCCCAATCTATGCCTAGATGATAGCTAATTTGTTGTACCACCCTTGAAATAAAACGTGATCCCCAGTCTGAAGATATTGTGGCTGGAACTCCGAAGCGCGGTATTATTTCTTCTAGTAATGCTTTAGTTACTTCCCAAGCTTTAGCGGTTCTAGTAGGGAAAGCTTCTGGCCATCCTGAAAAAGTATCCTTTAATACAAGCAAATATTGATACCCCCCTTTTCTTGGAAGTTCTGTAAAATCAATTTGCCATTGCTGTCCAGGACCATGGCCCCTTCCAATTTGACCCATTTTTGTTTTGGGGGGATTTTTGAGATTAGTCTTGAGGCAAAGATCACACTGTTGGGTTACCTGCACAACGGTTTCGTATAAATTTCTAGTGATAATTTTCCTAATTAAGTAGTTATATAAAGCATTTGTTCCCCAATGCGTTTTCTGGTGCTCCCCTCTTACTAGTGACTATAGCAAATGGGAGGGAATAACCAATTTTCCCTCTGCGGTGAGAGCCCATCCCTCTTGGTTAAATGTTCCCCCTTTATCTTGAATCAGTTTCTTATCTTTTTTGTTATATATTGGCTTACCCTCTAGAGAAAGTTGTCCATCTGGGATCAAGGCTCTAGTTGTTATTACCTCACCTTTTCCTGCCTCTTATGCCTCTCTGTCCACCAGTTCATTTCCTTCTTCCAATTCTGAGCTCACCTTTTGATGTTCCTTAATGTGCATAACTGCTACCTACTCAGGTAGCTGGACTGCTTCCAACAGTCGCATTATTTCTTGTGCATGTTTGATGTTTTTCCCTTGTGAATTTAACAGTCCTCTTTCTTTCCAAATGGCTCCGTGTGCGTGTACAACCCCAAATGCATACCTTGAGTCTGTATAGATGTTTATTTTCTTTCCTTTTGCTATCTCTAAGGCACGGGTCAAGGCGATTATTTCAGCCTTTTGTGCAGAGGTGTTTGTTGGCAGGGGTCCAGATTCTGTTACCTCCCGGCAGGTAGTAACTGCATACCCAGCATGTTGATTTCCACTGATGACATAGCTGCTCCCATCGGTAAACCAGGTTTCTGCATCATCAAAAGGGGTATCCTTCAGGATGGGACAGGTGGAGAAAGTGTCTCCGATAGTCTCCAGGCAATCGTGGCTTACCGGTTCCCCTTGATTGCACTGAGAAAGGAAGCTGGGTTGACAATGTTAGTTACCACTATTTCTACATCATCTAGTTCCACCATGATGGCTTGATATTTCAAGAACCTTTGTTGGGAGAGCCAGTGCCCGCCTTTCACTTCTAACACTGCGGACACCGTGTGGGACACCAGCACAGTCATTTTCTGGCCCAGGGTGAATTTGCGTGCTTCTTGGATATTTACCACGACTGCTGCGACCGCTCTGAGGCACCCAGGCCATCCTTTGGCTGTGGCATCTAGCTGCTTGGAGAGATAAGCAACTGCCCGCTGGTATGGGCCCAAGTCCTGTGCTAGTATTCCCAAGGCAATCCCTTGTTTCTCATGGGAAAATAAAAAGAATGGTTTACTCACGTCTGGAAGTCCTAGAGCTGGAGCTGACATCAGGGCAATTTTTACCTGATTGAAGTCCTGCGTGGCCTCTTTTGTCCACTGGAGGTCTCTGCTTTCCTTTGTAACGAGCTCGTATAGCAGTTTCACAAGTAGCCCATAATTATAAATCCATAATCTGCACCATTCTGTCATCCCCAGAAAAGTCTGTAACTCTTTCACTGTCTGGGGTTTAGGGGTCTGGCATATCGCTTCTTTGCGATCTTGCCCCAGAGTTCATTGCCCAGCACTAACTTCATAGCTCAGGTAATAGCTTTTTGTTTGACCACCTGAGCCTTTTTCTTAGATACCCTGTACCCTTGGAGTCCCAGAAAATTTAAGAGGCTTACCATCCAGGCTACACAGTCTTCCTCTGCCATGTGAGCTGAGTTTTGCTCCCACTCTTAGGGCTCTCCCCTTCAAATGCAAAAATTTTCTGTCTGACTTCATGGAGAGGGAGGCAAAAGAAGGCATCTTTTAAACCTAAAATGGTAAACCAAGTTAATTCTGGTGTTAAACATGTTAACAGGGTATAAGGATTTGCTACCACAGGATAGAGGTCTTCAGTTATCTTGTTAACAGCCCATCCTGTACCACCCGGTATGACCCATCAGGTTTACGGACAGGTAAGATAGGAGTGTTAAAATGAGACTGGCACTCTTTTAACAGTCCTAACTGTAAAAAATTTTTCAATTATTGGGCTAATTCCTTCTTTGTCTTCCTTTCTGAGGGGGTATTGTTTAATTCTAACTGGTTGTTTTCCCTCCTTGATCTTAAACTGTATTGGGGTTGCATTTTTGGCTCTCCCAGGTACATCTGTGGCCCAGATTCCTGGGAACACTTGACTCATTATCTCTTCTCTAATTTCCTCTGCAGAGCCTGTAGTTGTTAGTATTAAGCTCAGTATTTCCACATACTGTCGGTCATTTACCTCCAGAATAATTTCTCCATTCCTAAATATAATGTTTTCTTGTAATTGTTCCAATAGATCCCTTCCCAAAAGTGCTTTTGGAGAGTTGGGAAATATAAAAACTTGTGAATACCCCATTGTTTCCCAAATTTATATTTCAATGGTTTGCAAAAATATGCTCTTTCAGATTGGCCAGATGCTCCTTTTACCACAATGTATTCATCCCCCACAGGCATTAAAGCTTCATTTAAAACCAAATATTCTGCCCCCGTCTCAACCAAAAATTCTATTTCCTTTTCCCCTAGCTTCATTATAACCAGTGGATCTGCTAGGGTAAAATCCCCTGGTCCTCTTCAGTCATCTTTCACGTGTTCGGTTCCCATCCTGTGCCAAATTTGAGTTCACTCAGATACTGTGCCACCCACTCTGGGTTGAAAAGCCTTTACTTCTTCCTCCCAATCCTTTCTTCACACTTTCTCACAGTTCTTTCCCAGTTTTCTTCCCGAACCTCCCAAACCTGAGGTACCAAATGAGACTTTCCACACACAAAATTTAAAACGTCAGGCTCAAAATCAAACACACTAAAGAGTCTCCGATAACACTGAGAGCATATGATCTGCTTCCTGGCAGAAGAACAATACCACCTCTTACAAATTTTACAGTATATTAATACTGACACAACATGCCACCCTTTTGCTAAACAAACATTCTAGTGGCTCCACAAAAACAAGTTATTCCCTATAATTTTCAAAACCTTAATCCTCTACCACTGGTTATTCCAATTCCAAAACTTGAAATTTTCCAGCAGAAATACTATATATTCCATCTAAAAGAACTTATTTGCCTCTTCTCTCTACTCAATGTTCTATCAAATTGACAAATTCCCAAAAATCAAGACCAAACCACTGTGGGGGAAGGGATTCTCCTAACTTCTCGCCTAGCCACAATTCTAATTTTATTAACACAAACATCAATAATCTAGGACTGCTCCAAACAAATGCTTCCATACAACACACTCAAACAACACACGGAAACATACGCACCTCCGATCTACAAACAAATAAACAAACTAACATCCAGCTACATACACATAAAAACAGTCCAACAACAACAAACATCCACACAAATATCCACACAGACATCTAAGCAATCCAACAACAATCAAACAGCTACCGGCAGCCACGACATTCAACTTCAGGGTCCCGCTTACCTATTTTTCAACAAGGTCTGGCAGAAACCCCCCTCGGAGTCACCCGACCCACCCCAGGGTCACTCGCGGCCACTCTATCGGACGGTGACTGTACCTTCCTGGTTTCTGTAGCCGTTTACTTGCAAGCACTACCTTTACCCACACACGGACTATGCTGTGCGCCAGACGTCTCTGTGTGACATAGCAGCAGCCCTGGCCCCGCGTACAACTTACAGGCACCCTAGATCCAAAACACGTTTATCTGTAGTCCCAGCAGGTTTCTGTCTGTCCCCACAGTGAGCGAGCAGAGAGGCGGAGGTCCTCCGAGAAAGCCCCGGGGAGCGCCTAGGATGTCCGCTCCTCAGCCGATCCTGCAGCCAGAGTTCCTCCTGCCTGGCTCGCCAAAATGATACACGGAAAAACTCCACTACTAGAATAAATAGTAAAGCAGGTATGTTTATTCCAGCGCTGGGACGCATGGGGGATAATTCCTCCAAAGTCATGTGTGCCCCCAGCTGCTTTCAGCTCAGTATATATTGGGTTACATGTTCCATATTCATTAAGTTTCACAATAGGCCTATGCATATTCATTTCCTAGCCCCGCCCAGCCTCACTTCATATTATAATGAACCCAAAAGTAATTTGCATCTGCATTGCACTTGCTCAGTGTCCTCTGGTGGTCGTGGGTAGGGGTCCCCAGGATGAAGTAAGAGTCTTCCTCAGATGAAGTAAAGAGTCTTCCTCATTCTAAACTTTTCACCTCACTTTTCTGCGCATGCTCTTTATGTCCCTGGCCCAAGTTCAAAACTTAAGACTGGTTTAGGCTGGTTTATGTTGTTTTCAGGTTCGAGAACAAGGACTCGGTTCGAGGCTCTCCCCATTATCAGTCACTCCTTAGTCTCCAATCCTGCTTTCGTAGACATAACAGATGTTGAGCTAGCTGTGCATTGCCCTTGGAACATATCTTCCTAGTAAATCATTTAGTCCTGTCTCCCCCCTGATTCATTATTACCCTCAGGAAAGCCAGTGACGATGCACTGGGGCACCCCATAGGAGTCAAAGGGTAGTCTCATACGAGGATGATTCAGCGAGCCCAGCTGCAGTGCCTTTATACCAATGCACGAAGTATGAGCAACAAACAGGGGGAGCTTGAAGCCATGATGCTCCAAGAAAACTATGACATTGTGGCCATCACAGAAACGTGGTAGGATGCCATACATAACTGGAGTACCATAATTGAAGGCTACAAGCTTTTTAGGAGGGATAGACAAGGAAGGAGTGGTGGTGGAGTGCCCCTATATGTTAGGGAATGTCATGAGACATCAGAAATCAAGTACAGTGAAGATGGGGTTGAGTCCCTTTGGATTAAGTTAAGGGCTAATAAGGCTGATACAGTTGTGGGAGTCTGCTATGGACCCCCCAATCAGAGCAGTGAGGTGGACGAAGCTTTCTATAAGCAGCTGAGAGAAATCTATCTCGCAGTCACTTGCTGTTGTGCTTGTTGGGGACTTTAACCTCCCAGATGTCTGCTGGGAATACAACACATCGGAGAGAGAACAATCCAAGAGGTTCCTGGAATGTGTGGAGGACAGCTTTTTCACACAGCTGGAAAATGAGCCAACCAGGGAAGGTGCACTTCTGGACCTGCTCCTTGTGAACAGGGAAGAACTTGTGGGGGAGGTAAAGGTTGGAGGCCATCTACGGCACAGTGATCATGAGTTGATTGAATTTTCAATCCTTAGGGAAAAAAGGAGGGGGGTTACTAAAACTGCCAGCTTGGACTTCCGGAGGGCAAACATTGACTTGTTCAAGAGACTGATTGACAAAGTCCCTTGGGAGGCTGTACTGAAGGATATAGGAGTTCAGCAAGGCTGGACATACTTCAAGAGATTAGTCTTAAAGGCGCAGGAGCAGACTGTCCCTACATGCTGAAAAACAAGCAAGTGGGGAAAGAGACCAGCCTGGCTAAATAGGGACCTTTGGTTAGACGTCAAAAACAAAAGGAGAGTCTATGACCTTTGGAAGACAGGACAGGTCTCTTATGTAGACTATAAAGATGTTGTAGAAGCAATGCAGGGAGAAGATTAGGAGGGCCATAGCACAGCTAGAGCTTAACCTTGCTAAGGTTGTTAAGGATAATAAAAATTGTTTCTATAAATAGATTAACAACAAAAGGAGAATTAGGGAAAATCTCCATCATTTACTGGATGCAGAGGGAAACTTAGTAACAAAGGATGAGGAGAAGGTTGAGGTGCTTAACGACTACTTTGCCTCAGTCTTCAGTAGTGGAACAAGCTATGCCCTGGATATCCAGCCTCATAAGCTGGGAGACAGGGAGGGAAAGCAGAATGAGGTTATCATGATTAAAGAAGAGGTGGTCAGGGACCTTCTACACCACTTGGATGCACACAAATCTATGGGACCGGATGGGTTACACCCCAGGGTGCTGAAAGAGCTGTCAGATGTGCTTGCCAAGCCACTTTCCATTATTTATCTGAAGTCCTGGCTAACTGGGGAGGTCCCAATGGACTGGAGGTTAGCAAATGTGACTCCCATCTACAAGAAAGGCAGAAAGGAGGATCCAAGTAACTATAGACCTGTCAGTCTGACCTCGGTACCAGGGAAGGTCATGAAACAGATCATCTTGAGTGCTCTTACAAGTTGCACAGAAGGCAACCAGTGGATTAGGGCAAGTCAGCATGGGTTTAGGAAAGGCAGATCTTGCCTGACGAACCTGATCTCCTTCTATGACAAGATGACCCGACTATTGGACGAGGGAAAGGCTGTGGATGTGGTCTACCTGGACTTCCGGAAGGCTTTTGACACTGTTCCCCATAGATTTCTAATGGAAAAGATGGCTGCTCATGTCCTGAATGAGAATACGATCTGCTGGATCAAGCACTGGCTGGACGGATGGGCCCAGAGAGTAGTGGCCAATGGTACTAAATACAACTGGAGGCAGGTCACAAGGGGTGTTCCTCAGGGCTCAGTGCTGGGGCCGTTTCTATTTAGCATCTTTATTGATGATCTTGATGAGGACATATAGTCTAACATCAGTAAATTTGCAGATGATACCAAGTTAGGCAGGTGTGTCGATCTGCGTGAGGATAGAGAGGCTCTCCAGAGAGACTTAGATAGACTGGATCGCTGGGCCACTGCTAATGGTATGAGTTTCAACAAGGCCAAGTGCCAGGTCCTGCACTTGGGCCGCAGCAACCCCATGCAAAGCTACAGGCTTGGGGAAGTGTGGTTGGAGAGCTGTCTGGCAGAGAGAGATCTGGGGGTTATAATAGACAGGCAAATGAATATGAGCCAGCTGTGTGTCCAAGTGGCAAAGAAGGCCAACGGTCCCCCTGTACTCAGCACTGGTGAGGCCTCACCTCGAGTACTGTGTCCAGTTTTGGGCACCTCAGTACAAGAGAGATATCGAGGTGCTGGAGCGGATGCAGAGGAGGGCAATGAAGCTGGTCAAGGGATTGGAGAATAGATCGTAGCCTCAATATATCATTTATCATTATATGGATGGTATTTTGATTGCTGGAGAGACAAAGACTCAAATGATTCAGGATCTTACTGCCACCTTGCAATGCTGTGGTCTTAAAATTGCCCCTGAAAAAATTCAAACTACAGAGCCTTTGGAAGTACCTGGGATGGGAAATAACAAAAACAACAATTACGCCACAAAAGATACAGTTGTGAGTCCACATAGAAACATTGAATGATGTTCAAAAGCTCATTGGAGATATTAACTGGGCGCGTAATATTAGTGGAATTACCAATGAGGAACTTGATCCCTTAAGTCAATTATTGAAAAGTGAGGGGGATATAAATTCACCACGGTATTTAACCCCGAAAGCTCGGCAGGCATTACAACATATATCAACTAAGATTTCAACGGCGTATGGGGACATAAGGGAAGCAGGGGAAAACATAATATTGGCCTTAATTAACCATGAACACCATTCAAATGCTATTATTATGCAATGGATAAAAGACCCCAAGCCCTTAAGAATTTTAGAATGGGTATTTTTACCATTTCAACACAGGAAAACTATTAGTACAAAATTAGAAAGTTTTGCAAACCTCGTAATGAAGGGCCGAGAAAGGATTATTGATATCACAGAAGAATCGGTAACAATCTTAATTAATTAATCTTAATCTTAATTAATTAATCTTAATCTTCAACAAGGATATTTCGAGTGGGCTCTGCAGCAATCAACGCCCCTTCAAATCACACTGGCAGGGTATGATGGGCTTATAAAAGTGCACTACCCTCCCCATCGAATGTTTACATTCTTGAAAAACACAGGGATAGAAGAAGTGCCGAAGTACAGTCAAACACCTTTAAGAGGAATTACAGTCTTTACAGATGGGGGAGGAAAAACAGGCAAGGCTGTGGTGGTATGGCATGAGCAAGGAGAGTGGAAAAATCATGTTGTTAAAAGGAAAGGATCAGCACAGAAGGTGGAATTGCAAGCTGTAATTGAAGCTTTTAAATTATGGCCAGACACCCCATTAAACATCGTGTCAGATCCCCTGTATGTAGTAGGAGTAGTACAAAGATTAGAAAAGGCAGTCTTAAAACATGTGAAACAGGAAGAACTCTATGAGCAATTCAGAACATTATGGTATTTATTAAAAAATCGACAACAACCATATCATATTGTTCATATTCGGAGCCATACCAGTTTGCCAGGGTAATTGACAATGGGAAATGCAATAGCCGATCAGTTGGCAGCCGCCGTGTGGGCAGGACCAGTGCCAGACACATTAAGCCAAGCAAAACGGTCTCATGAATTTTTCCATCAATCTGCTAAGGTTCTAGCTAAACAGTTTAACATCTCTACCGGGGATGCAAAAGGCATCACTCAGATGTGCCCGGATTGACAACAGTTAGGATAGCTGTAGCAGTTAACCTGAGAGGGTTCCATTCATTGCAGCTCTGGCAAATGGACGTAACTCATATGGCAGAGTTTGGGCAGTTAAAGTATGTGCATGTATCAGTTGACTGCTTTTCTTTGGCTGTCTGGGCGACAGTCCAGACCGGAGAAACCAGCCGTCATGTAAAAAAACCACCTGAGGTCAGCATTTATGGCACTGGGAGTCCCTTTGAAAATAAAAACAGATAATGGCCCTTGTTACACCTCAAAAGTCATTCAGGAGTTTGTTCAACAATGGGGTATTACACATGCCACATGGATCCCTCAATCCCCAACGGGACAGGCCATTGTGGAACGAATGAATCAAACATTAAAGAGGCAGCTACAGAAACAAAAAGGGGGAGAACCCCAGGCTACACCACATGAAAGGACTCAGAAGGCAGTCTATGTACTTCACTTTTTAAGGTTAGCTGAGGGAGAGTCCTTTCTGACAATAATAAGATGAATACAAGGTATGGCAGGAACACTGACAGAGACAAAGCAGAATATATACGTAAAAGTAAAGAATCTAGAAACAAACCAATGGGAAGGGCCAATGCAACTAATAACATGGGGGTGAGGATATGCTTGTGTCGTTACAGGAGAAGGCACGAGGTGGATACCGGCTAAGTGGATCAAACCATGGACAACACCTGCGCCCGAACCCTTATCAGCATCCTCATTGTCTGGACTTCCAGTGACCAAATTGACTCAGATATTGCCAAGACAAAACGTATGGGCAACACTTGCTAATGAAACATTTATCAGCATGAATGAAACAAGCTTGAACGCATGGCATAATCAGACATATCCCAACAAAAACTGTCAGATTGTAACAGGGAAATCTCCACAATGGAGTAGAGCTACCAGTCAGACCACTAGGAGGTCCCTGTTATATTGGAAAGATCTCAATGCTTACACCCTCCTATAGGGATATTCTGAATCGGACCTTGTGGAGTGTCACCAGGCTCAGACAGAAGAGATCACTGTCATACTTTGATGATTCATGTAAAGATGAGATCCAATTTTGGGACACTCCCTTTATAGTAGTGACCTCTCTATTTACTCATAATATAGATGCAGGATAAGCACTGGGTGGTTTGAAAAAGTTGAGGTGTTGGGTATTGAAGCAGTTAAATGTCACTTCAAAAATATTATCCAAGCTTTTAGTAGATGTAGACAGCATTGGGCATGCTAATTTGCAAAATAGAGCTGCGATCGATTTTTTGTTGTTGTTGGCACATGGACACGGGTGTCGGGAATTTGGAGGGATGTGTTGTATGAATTTGTCTGACCATTCTGTATCTATCCATAAGCAGATTGAATGATTACAGGAAGACATGAAGAAGTTATTCATCACAGAGGGTGGACTATCTGGATGGTTGGCTATCTGGGGAATTATGGGATGGATTAAGGATCTGTTAATAGAGGGGATGGTCATTTTAATAATAGTGTTAGTGATGTTAGCTGTAGTACCTTGTATATTAAGAATGGTAGGAAGGAGGATTGAAAAAGCTATTCAAGGGGTCTAGCTTTCACGAAAACAAAAAGGGGGAATTGTGGGATTATTCCTGGAGAAAAACAGGCATGCCTGCTATCAGCAAGACTTTGTGGGAATAAATTAGGCCGCGGGCCTAATTAAATGTTGAATTATGAATGAGAACGGCAAAGGAGGAAGCAAAGCAATGAAGCAAGAAGATAAAGAAGAAGAAAGTAGAAGATAACCAGGATGGGGGTTGGTGATGGAGGCGGTGTAGGATAGCCAATTATGTATTAGCTTAAGACGTGTGAACAGCTCGTGTATAAACATGTAGAACTAATAATGAGTGAGTGTGCCCATGATCAGGAAATTTTAGGGTATAAATTAAGACGCAATTCGATAATGAAGTGGCTTTGCTTTATAACTCTTACAGAGTTGTGTGAATCCAGTATTCTCCCGCAACAGTGAAACTGAGCCTGTTAGAAACATCTATAGCTTTACCCCCCTCTAAAATCACCAATGTTCGGCGGTATCCGTTACCTGCAGCAGCGCTCACAGGAATTGATGTGGTGGTAACAGAACTGGAAAAAAGGGATACTATTGAAAGGACTCATTCACCCTATAATTCACCTGTGTGTCCAGGAAAGAAACCGAACGGACAATGGCATCTTACTGTAGATTATCAACAATTAAATGCCAGTGTTGCTCCTTTAACTGCTGCGATACCGAATATTCCTGAAATAGTGACACTGATACAAGGAGCTGCTCATTCTTGGATGGCTGCCCTAGATGTCAAGGACGTGTTTTTCATGATTCCTCTCCGTGAAGAGGATAAAGCACAATTCGCTTTCACGTGGAAAGGAATACAATATAGAATCATAGAATGGTAGGGTTGGAAGGGACGTCTGGAGATCAACGAGTCCAACCCCCCTGACAATGCAGAAACACCTAGGGCATGCCACACAGGAACAGATCCAGGTGGATTTTGAAAGTCTCTAGAGAAGGAGACTCCACAACCTCTCTGGTCAGCCTGTTCCAGGGCTCCCTCACCCTCACTGTGAAGTTTTTCCTCATATTGAGATGGAACATCCTGAGTCTCGGCTTGCTACCATTACCTCTCTGTAGAGAGTTTCTTAGCAGACAATGGACATGTGAGCAATCCAGCCTATATTGAACGGGCCTAGGCCTCTGAAACAGGATGAACCAAGGACACCACCAAGGTCGAGATAAGGGAAATATGCGAGTGAAGTAATCAACCCCCAGATGTCAAAACAGAATATAGAGGCGGTGAGACATAGCCAGGTGTGTTGTGATTAACGTGTCCTATCCTCAGTGCCGAAATGCCGGGAGACACCGAGGGTCCACTGTGAGGCTCAGACTCTCATAGAGAGGAAGGCAAAATGGCGTTTCATTAAAGGCTACAGGCACTTATATACCAGTAACAGACCCAGCCCTTCGTGGGTGGTATCCTACCTGGTTTCTATGTTTCCGTTACAGCACGTGATCTTCCGCATCGCCACATCCTTATACTACCACAATTCCCCCCCCTCCATGCCAGTGAAGATACAATATTAAGTGCATTGGTGATGATAGTCAGTCATGTGAGCTAACAAGACATACTGTGCCTCTACTGTGTCTAAGTGAGACTTAATTAATGCCACTAGTCTGTTAAGAACACAAGGTCCAAAAGTTAAAGGTAGCAGCAAGATAAGAAGAAGACCAGAAAGAGTAGATAACAAAGTGGTTATCCAGGGTGATTGGAATCCCCAGTGTCCCATTTGGCATTGACAGTGACTCAATGTGGACCTTTCCAGCGATTCAGTACAGTTGGGACCATCAACTGGCATACCGTGACATTGAAGGAGGGAGCACCCGGAGTCACTATAGACTGGAGTGTTCGCGATTCCTGAGGTTGCATCAGCATCCAGTTGTACGAGCAATCACCGTTGACAAAGGACACCAAAACCAGTAGCAGTACTAAAAGGCTCCATATCCTTCCCTTTCCCTGTAAAAGAATCTAAAGGCATGCATTATCATTGCGGTTAAAGTCAGGTTGATACATCTGGCAGGGACCTGCCTAACTTCTGGTTCCACAATTCCCCCCTTTTTGTTTAAAGACAAAAAAGAGATCATTAGTAATCTTCTATGGGTAGCCTTGCAGAAAGGAGAACAAACGCAGCATAAGGGATCTGCTTGGTAATGGCCAGTTACCAAACAGAGCCTAAACCAAACACTGATAAGGGGTCAGTCTGGTAATGGCCAGTTACCAGACAGAGCCCAAATAGGATGCTGACAAGGGGTCGGTCTGGTAATGGCCAGTTACCGGACAGAGACCAAGTCAGATGCTGCTTTAAAGTGGGCGGAGTCTCCAGTGATGCCATAGGAAATACATCTAGCTAACAAATTCTACATCACAATTCTGTCAGGTACTAATCTTAAATAGAAATTTACATCAGTTATTAATTCCAAAATAGCCTTAAGGGCTTTAACTTTCTGACTCCATAACAAAGAAACTTAAAGTTCAGTCTCTGCTTGTGGAAGGACCATCCCAGTCTTTGCCTGTAGACAGACCATCTACCTGACGGTCGGTGTCCTGGCCATCACCAGAAGTATCGTTCGGTTGACGGTCGGCATTGTGGTCGTCATCCGGAGGGCCTGCATTCCAGTCTGTATTTGGAGGTTGCCTGTTCTGCCCCTGGCACCGCAGGTCAGGGCGAACGCATCTCACAGGTAGCCACCGTACTTCTAGTTCATCAGGATGAGATACAGTTGTGTATCCTCGACCAAGAACAACCAGTGACCACCCAGGTGACCATATATCTGTTCCTGGAAGACATACTAACACCTTTGGCTTTACCTTGGTCGTGGGAAGATTATAGTTTTGTTGGGGTTTTTTTTGTTTGTTCGTTTTTTGTGGTTTTTTTGTGGTTTTTTTGTGGTTTTTTTGTGGTTTTTTTTGGGTTTTTTTGGGTTTTTTGGGTTTTTTTTTTTCATGGGCATACAGTCTATTCCATGTCTATCAAATTGATTCCAGAGATACAGCGCCTTCATTAAGACAACATCCTGCTGATCTAAAGGGACATGTGATTTCTTTTCTATGATGCAATTTAAGGATTCTTTCAATGTACGGTGAGCACGCTCTATAATTGCCTGACCTGTCGAATTATAGGGGATACCGTGTGTGATGATAATATTCCAATGATGTGCCCAGTCTTTTACAGATTGGGCCACAAAATTTGGTCTGTTTTCTGTTTTGATGCTATCAGGCTTTCCCAGCCACACCATAGCTGTCTGCCAATGCATTATTGTCTCTTTTCCATGGGGTTTCCCTTTAGCTGTAACAGCTAAAACGCCACTATAGGTGTCAATAGTTATAAACAGATTAGAATTTGGCTTAAAAGGTTCATAGACTGTAACGTCTGTCTGCCAAATCGCTGAGGGAGCCAATCCCCGCGGGTTGACTCCCATTTGCCATAACAGTGAGGTTTCACGGTGTGGACACATTGCTACAACTTCTCGGTCTTGTGAAAATGATATCCCTGCAGTTTTGCTAAGCTCTTTGCTCCCATACGCAACTCTTCATGCAATATTCAGGCTTGCTGTAAAGTCCACACACCCTTTGCTGCTAAGTCTGCCTTGTCATTCCCTTCTGTATAGATACTGGGGTAGTCTATATAACTGTTTGTGTGCATAATTGAGCATGCCTGTGTTCGATTCTGTAGCACTGCAATACAATGACAATAGGTTCTCTTCCCAAGGTAGCCTGCGCAGTTAAACGGGCCTTAGTGATCATGTCTGCCAGCATAGTTGGCCAGCTGACAAATGCCCTTTTTCATGATGTCATAAACCATGTCAAAGCTGTAAATCTTTGACATCCCTCCCAGGCTACCTTTTGACCCAGGTACCCAATCATACCCTGTTTGGTGCTTCCCATAAGAGCTAGGACATCTAATTTCAAATTAATGCTGGCTACATGGCTATCAACCATAAGTTGTAGTATGTCCTCAAGGCAGAGTCGTATGTCTGAGGTAAGTGTGAGTGTGTCCTGGGGGTACTTGTTTCCCTGTAGTAATGTATACAATGGTTGCATCATGTTCTGTGTGATTGGACTAAATTCCTAATCCATTGTATACTACCTACTATTTGCCAAATATCATGACTCAGACTCTCATAGAGAGGAAGGCAAAATGGCGCTTTATTAAAGGCTACAGGCACTTATATACCAGTAACAGACCCAGCCCTTCGTGGGTGGTATCCTACCTGGTTTCTACGTTTCCGTTACAGCACGTGATCTTCCGCATCGCCACATCCTTATACTACCACACAGGTGTATGCGTGCTTTAAGCGTGATAACCAATCAGGGGTCGGGTTAAGGCGCGTGGACTCGGGTGCTAAACCAGTAATTATAGTGCTAGCGGCGCGTGTATCAAGCAAGGATCTATATAATCTGCACGGTCCAACTAATAAATGGCATTCACTTGATCATATTGATCTTTGTGTGTTTGTTCATGATGTTCTCCTGCAAGTGGTGCCCGAACAGGGACCCTCAGATTCGCTACTAAAGCTGCATCAGGCAGTGTGAAGAAGCTAGCTGAAGAGGGTGGAAAGCCGACCGAAAGCAGTCGCTGCCCCGGTGACTACGCGAGACAGTGCCGAACACACAGTTGAGGAGGTGCACCTCAGACTAGTAAGTCCACGAAAGAATCTCGCTGCAAGGCAAGTGAGCGGTCGGGGAGGAGATGGGGTCTGCTGTTACCAAGGAAGAAGAGGCAGTAGTTAAGCTCCTCCAACATATACTCTCTGTGAGAGGAATAAAATATGAGACTCAGATCTTGAAAGGGGCACAGGACAGAAATCTTATCCCCAGGATTTGTGCAGCATTTGAGCTGTCCACCTGGGAAGCCATAGGTACTAGCCTATGGGAGATATATGCAGTGGAGGAAAAGAGGGGAAGGACGCTGGACAGTACTAAACCTTATGGAGGCTCATAAGAGAAACTTTGCGTTCAATGAAGGTGGAACGAGCCGTGGTTGTGTCTGCTTTTGCCACGTTGGATCCTGAAGTGAGTGGGACTGTGTTCTGCTTGAAAGATAATGAAGCAAGTTGAGCAGCCATTGTTATCCTGGGGCCTCCTGAAATAAACAGGAGACAGGATGTTGAGGCCTTGAGTCTTGACAAGCTTTATGGGCCTTAGCTCATCTTGCATGGCTTGTAGATAAGGGAAACAACTCAAGACAGGGAGGAATAAAGAAGAGCCTCCCACCAGTCCTGTGATCTCTGACTCATCTCAACTCTGCATTTTGAGACAAAAGGTGAAAAGTACACTGCGAGGAAGACTGAGAGCCTTCTTCCCAAAGACCCCCGAAGACCCTGGCCCACGACCACAAGACGGCAGTGCGCAAGCGCCAAGGGGACGAGGCCTATGATAATGAATTCCTGGAACTGATTATAATAATCCAACCCCATATAATGAATATGTAGCTAACTCTGTTAAATATGCATGCTTTCGTGTAATAAATACCTGCTCGATGGACACTTTGGTGTGTGTCGCGGTTTAGGGTCAGGGAAGCCCCTTAGACCTATAACAGACGCTCTCTGTTAACCCCCCTCCCTCCCCAGAGGGGAAGAGAAAGGGAATAAGGGAAAAAGACGTAGCGATTAGAAAAGGAAACTAGAACAGCTTTAATGGAAAGGAAATTAACAATTATAAAAATGGAATATATACAAATATATACAAAACCAGTATCAAACCCAACCCCCCTGATGGTAATTACATCACCTTCACCACTGATGTTCTGCAGCCACTGGGGGAGTCCCAGACTGGGCCCCGCAGCAGACGGGAGCTGTGTTCAGGAGCTGGATTCTGGTACCGGGTTCAGGAACACGCAGATCGGATCAAAGGCAGAATGGACAGAGTCCTCCTTGGGTGCTCCGAGGAAGGAACCAAAAGAAGACCCGAGCCAAGCCAAGCAAAAGCTGGCAAAGCAGTCCAGAAGGGGAGAGAAGAGCCCAGAGACCCTTCGGGTCCCTCAGCTCTAGACCAAATATGGCCTATATGGGATGGAACACCTCATTGGTCAGTTTAGAGTCACCCGTCCTGTCCACTCCTCCCTGAAGGTGCAGCCTTCCACTTTCTGCACCCCCCAATGTGGTACACAAGACCCAGCAGTGGCCTTGATCTGCATACAAATCCTTGGTAGTAACTCTAAACATAAGGTGTTATCACTGCTAGAAGCAGACACTGTCTGTGAAAACAGGCTGCTAACTTCAGAAAGTGCAGTTAATTAGAAGAAATGAGCTGAAAAGTAAAATTACTGAACAGAATTAGTTCTGTTTTCACTCAAACCAGGACATTCCACCCCTTATTCCATACCATTTAAGTCATACCCATCACTAGGTTATCATTTCTTTCTATAGAAAAGTTCATTGAGTTCATGATTGTAGATTTCCATCCATTGGAACAGTCTTAGAGTAAAAGATGGAATTCATGACAGTTCGTGTCCACAGGTTGCAGATTCATCTCAGGAGGTTACTGGACACCACTTGATGAGGCTAGCTCCTGTCATCACCATGATGTTATCCTGAAAGATACTTATTGAAAACTGTTAGTATTATGCAATTAATATACAGCTTTGAATAGAGTATTCTCACCCAGGGTTAAATTTCCTTGAGGTACACACTGTACTTCACCATCTTCCATCATCACCCAATAAGTACTTCCAGGTCCTTGAGCGAAAGCAGTCCCACGAATGGGTTTGCCTTTGTCCGAAGCAGGAAATACCCACACAGTTTTCCCCAACAGATTCCTTTCATACACCACAGGGACTTTATCCCCTTCTACTGTGTGTAATGGGTCTGACTGAGCAGGACCAGCTCGATTGATGGATCCTCTGGCGGGTTTGAGGCAGTGTGATGTAATCAATCTGCCAGGCCTGCCCATTCTTATACGTGGACCATCGTCCCCCATACCACAAAGGTTTTAACCGTTTTGCTTGTTTGATTGCTGCGCATGTTTCACAGTCATGGATAACCTGTGCAATAGCGTCCATGGTTAAATCCACACCTCGCTCACGTGCCCATTTATATGTTGCATCTCTTCCCTCATGTCCTGAAGTATCATGAGCCCACCGAGCTAAAAATAGTTCACCTTTATGTTCCCAGTCTAAGTCTGTCTGGAACACTTTAGCAGCCTGATCAACTTGCTGGTTGTTTTGATGTTCCTCAGTGGCTCGATGTTTGGGTACGTGGGCATCCACGTGACAGACTTTTACAACTAATTTCTCTATCTGAGCAGCAATGTCTTGCCACAGTGTGGCAGCCCAAATGAGTTTACCTCTGTGCTGCCAGTTATTCTGATTCCACTGTTTTAACCATCCCCACAAGGCATTTGCTCCCATCCATGAGTCAGTGTAGAGATAGAGAACTGGCCACTTTTCTCGCTCAGCAATATCTAAGGCCAGTTGGATGGCTTTTACCTCTGCAAACTGACTTGATTCACCTACTCCCTCAGCTGCTTCTGTTACTCGTCGTGTGGGACTCCAAACAGCAGCTTTCTACTTCCGGTGGTTTCCTACAAGACGGGAAGATCCATCAGTAAACAGAGCATATTACTTATCATTATCTGATAACTGATTGTATGGTGGGGCTTCTTCAGCACGTGTCACCACCTGTTCTGGTGGCATTCCAAAGTCTTTACCTTCTGGCCAATCCATGATCACCTCTAAGATTCCTGGACGACTGAGATTCCCTATTCGATCTCTCTCTGTGATTAATGCAGCCCACTTTCTCCATGTGGCATCGGTGGCATGATGAGTGGAAGGGAATTTACCCTT
>JANVCC010005130.1:0-22983 GCA_025345505.1 Todiramphus chloris collaris | reverse complement strand
TTTTGCCTGCTCTTGCTGAATTTATATGTTGCTGCGTCTCTCCGCTCTCGGCATAAATAGCGACATGGTAACAAAAGATGATACCTTATAGGGATTTCAGGAGTTGTGGGGGAAATTGACTTCATGGTTACCAAATTTGTCATGGTTAAAACAATTGTTTATAATGATAATTGGATAGATATTTGGGTTGATAATTGGGTTGGTAGTGTTGGGAACATTATTGTGCATGTCTTTTAGATGCTTTATGTGTTAGGCTTCAAATTTATCGGACGATTATAGTTGGTGGATGTAGTGGGTCTGGCTGAGCTGCTTTTCCCCATCCAGCCCCCATGCTGCAGCACTGGGAGCTGGAGGGTGTTGATAACATACCCGTGTTATGACTGACAGTGCTCACACGGCACCAGAGGATGGGCGGCAGGATGGGGGAGAAGATACAGCCAACCTGAGCTGACCAGTGGGATATTCCATACCATATGACATCAGCTCAACTATAAAGGGAGAGGGCAGGAGGAGGATGGGGGGGCATTCTGCTTTGTCCTCCAAGCGGCTGCTACGTGTTCCTGGAGCCCTGCTTCCTGGACTCGGCCCGACATCGCCTGTGGATGGGAAGTAGAAAATAACATCTTGTCTATCATAACCCACACCCCTGTGCTTTGCGTCTTATTCTCTCCCTGCGTGCTGTGCTGAAGGGGGTCGGGGGGAGTGATAGAAGGGCTTGGTGGGCACCTGGTGCCGTGCCGGGGTCAACCCACCACAATCATGAACAGGGCACATCATCCAACTTCACCTGTCCGACAGATGGAACCCACGGTTTTGGACTAAATTAATGCAATGAACTTTTTTGAGCAATGACTCATGGACCAAGGGAATAATATCCATGTGTATATGTGTATTGAGAGATGGGAAGAATAGTAGTGATTTGGGTGTGATGGAAATGATATGGGTTAAGGGGTTGAATATTGTCCTGGTTTTGCTGGGACAATATTTTAGGCCAACCATGGAATGCAGGCTGTTAGCAATTTGGAGTCAGCCAGGGCAGCTGACCCAATTTGGCTCACAGGTGTATCCTATACCATAAAAGTTATGGTCATTATAAAGGAGGAAGATTTCTGAAGGACAGAAGGTCTTCGTCTTCATTCTTGCAAGGGGCTTCCTTACCATTATTTTCTCAGGACTTCTTTCTTGTTTGTTGTGACTACTGTATGTTCACTGAGTTAAGTATAACTTTATGTTGGTATTAGTTTGGCTGTTTCATTAAATCTGTTTTCATTTCAAATTTCCTTTGCCCCTTTTCTGCTGGGGATGGGTCATTGGGTGATAGTGCAACTCTTGTACTTTAGGCCCAGATACAGGCTAAATATAGCCAAGATGGTTTCAGAGACCAGAGACAGCAGGTCTTTTTGTCTGTAAATTGCTGGTGAGGGTACTTTGCAACAGTAAATCCCATTAACACAGAGGGGTAAATTTGGGAGTTAAACATACTACACTGGGTTCACAGGAAAGGCCTCAGTCTCTGGGGCAGTGACTGTATGGGTTTCTTACTTTACTTGCACTGTTAAATGCACTCTCCTTATTTTGAGTGACCATGTGAAAAACCATACTTAGGATTCAACAATTGCTCCATAATCTGGTCATCTGCACAGACCTCCGGAAAGTCAACAGACATCTGCCAATGCCAGTGCAAGACATTGCCCTGAGAGTTTGTGTTTACTGGGTATATCTGACATTCTCTAAGTTAAGCATGTAGGATCAGCCGGTTAAAATGATCTCCCAATGTTGCTGTCTCAGAGAGGGTTTTGGTACCTAAAAATGTCTCAAAACATTGTTGAGCCAAAGGAACAAAGCATAAGTCAATGCTTGGGCAGATGGTGCCCATGGGGTAGTCTCCACCGGGAGATCTCTGAGGACACCAGACTTGGCTGATTTCAACACTGCTAGAGCTCCTAAATCTTTACAATGCATTAATGACAACATCGTATGGGGTAATACAGCAGATGAAGTTTTTGAGCAAGGGAAGAAAATAATTCAAGATTTTATAAAAAGTCGGTTTTGCCATAAAAAGAGGCAAGGTCAAGAGACCTGCACAAGAAATACAGTTTTTAGGAATTAAATGGAAAATGGGCATTTCCAGATCCCAATAGACATGATTAACAAAATAACAGATATGTCTCCCCCAACTAATAAAAAGGGGACACAAGTTCTCTTAGGCATCGTGGCTTTCTGGCAAATGCATATTCCAGACTACAGTCAGATTAGGAGCCCTCTATATGAAGTAATTCATAAAAAGAACAGTTTTAAATGGGGCCCTGAACAACAATGGACCGGTGGACCAATCAAGCAAGACATAGTTAATGAAGTCGTCCTTGGGCCAGTCCGGAGAGGTCAAGATGTGAAAAATGTGCTCTACACTGCAGCTGTTGAGAATGAATCTACCTGGAATCTCTGGCAAATGGCACCAGGAAAAACTCAAGTTGATCCCTAGGGTTTTGGAGTTGAGGATACAGAGGGTCAGAGGCCCACTACATTCCCACTGAAAAAGAGATACTGGTAGCATATGAAGAAGTCTGAGCTGCTTTGTAAGTAATTGGTACCAAAGCACAGCTCCTCCTGGTGCCTCTATTGCCAGTGTTGAACTGGATGTTTAAAGGGAAGACTCCCTCCACACATGCAAATGGAGTAAGTGGGTTGCATTGATTGCTCAGTGGGCTAGAATAGGGAAACAGAATTGCATGGGAATTTTGGAAGTGACTGGGAATTTTTGGAAGCCCGTAAGGCAAAGATTTTGGAATGTCACCAGGGAGGAGGTAGTGTGTGCTGAAGGGGGACCCATCATACAATAAATTATAAGAAAATGAGATGCAACATGCCTTTTTTACTGATGGATCTTGCTGTGTTGTAGGAAAACAGCATAGGTGGAAAGTTGCTGTGTGATTTCCTACACAATGAGTGCCAGAAGTGGCTGAGGGTGAAGGTAAATCAAGTCAGTTTGCAGAGGTGAAAGCCATCCAGATGGCCTTAGATACTGCTGAGTGAGAGAAATGTCCAGTACTTTAGCTGTACATTGACTCATGGATGGCAGCAAATGCCCTATCACAGAATCACAAAATGGTAGGGGTTGGAAGTGACTTCTGGAGATCATCTAGTCCAACCCCCCCCCCCCCCCCCGCCAAAGCAGGTTCACCTAGGGCAGCTTGCACAGGAACACATCCAGGTGGGTTTTGAATATCTCTAGAGAAGGAAATTCCACAACCTCTCTGGGCAGCCTGTTCCAGTGCTCCATCACCATCACAATAAAGAAGTTTTTTCTGATGTTGAGGTGGAACATGGTGTGTTCCAGTTTGTGTCTGTTGTCCTTTGTCCTGTCACTGGGAACCACTGAGAAGAGTCTGGCCCCACCCTCTTGACACCCACCCTTCATATATTTATAAATATTGATAAGATCCCCTCTCAGACTCCTCCAGGCTAAACAGCCCCAGGTATCTCAGCCTTTCCTTGTAAGAGAGATGTTCCAGTCATTTAATCATCTTTGTAGCCTTCGGTTAGACTCTCTCCAGTTGTTCCCTGTCTCTCTTAAACTCGGGATTGCAGAACTGGACACAGTACTCCAGATGTGTCCTTACCAGGGCAAAATAGAGGGGGAGGAGAACCTCCCTCAACCTGCTGGTCACACTCTTCTTAACACACACTATTCCAGGATACCATTTGCCTTCTTGGCCACAAGGGCACATTGCTGTCACATGGTTAACTTATTGTCTGACTCAAAGGACATTCTCCATGGAGCTTCTTTCCAGCAAGTCAACCCCTAACCTGTACTGGTGCCTGGGGCTATTCCTTGGCAGGTACAGGACTCTACACTTGTCCTTGTTAAATTTCATTATGTTCCCCTCCACCCAGTTCTCCAGTCTGTCCAGATCTTGATGAATGTCAGCGCAGCCTTCTGGTGTGTCAGCCACTCCTCCCAGTTTTGTATCATCAACAAACTTGATGAGGGTACACTTCATCCCTTCATCTAGGTCATTGATAAATATGATGAATAAGACTAGACCCAGCATTGACCCCTGAGGAACACCACTAGAAACAGGCCTCTAATTAGACTCTAGGCCAATGATCACAACCCTCTGAGCTCTGTCATTCAGCCAGTTCTCAATCCACTCATCTAACCCACAGTTCCTGAGCTTACCTATGAGGATGTTATGGGAGACAGTGTAAAAAGCCTTGCTGAAGTTGAGGTAGACAGTATTCTTTGTTCTCCCTTCATCTACCAAGCTAGTCACACAATCATAGAAAGCTATCAAAATAGTCAAGCATGATTTCCCCTTGATGAGTCCATGTTGACCACTCCCAATTCTTCTTTTCCCCCACACGCTTAGAGATGACCTCCACAATGAGCTGTTCCATCACCTTGCCAGGGATGGAGGTGAGGATGACTGGTCTGTAATTTCCTGAGTCCTCCTTCTTGCCCTTTTTGAAGACTGGAGTGACATTGGCTTTCCTCCAGTCTTCAAGCACCTCTCCTGTTTTCTGTGACCTTTCAAAGATGATGGAGAGTGGTATAGCAACATCAACCAACTCCCACAGCACCCATGGGTGCATCCCATTGGGGCCCATGGATTTGTGGGTGTTCAGTTTGCCTAAATGATCTCTAACCCAATCATCATCGAGCAAGGGAGAGTCATTCTTTCTCCAGACTTTCTCTCTTACCTCCAGGGACTGGGATTCCTGAGGGCTGGTCTTAGCAGTAAAGACTGAAGCAAAGGTGACATTCAGTAACTCCACCTTCTCTGTATCCTATGTCACCAGGGCTCCCACCTCATTCAGCAGCAGGCCCACATTTTCCCTTGTCTTTCTTTGCTACTGACATACTTAAAGAAGCCCTTCTTGTTGTGTTTTATACTCCTTGCTAGATTTACTTCCAAGGCCTTCCTTGTTACATCCCTACATACTCTGGCAATGTTCATATATTCCTCCTAAGTGACCAGTCCCTTTTTCTACATAATATAAACTTTCTTGCATATGAGTTTTTCCATCAGCTTCTTGCTGATACATTCAGGTCTCCTGCCTCCTCTACTTGATTTTTTACTCAAAGCAATGCACCTATCTTAAGCTTGGAAGAAGTGATGCTTGAATATTAACCAGCTCTCTTGGGCTCCCCTACCTTCTGGAGTCCTAACCCATAGGATTCCTCCAAGTAGGTCTTTGAAGAGATCAAAGTTAGCCCTCCTGAAGTCCAGGGTTGCAATCCTACTTATTGCACTTCTTCCTTGTATTATACTGAAATCCACCAACTCATGGTTACTGCAGCCAAGGCTGCCCCCAACCTTTACGTCCCCAACCAGACCTTGTTTTTTAATACAATACATCTCTCCTCCTTGTCTCCTCCACCACCTGTGTCAGAAAGTTATCATTAATGCACTGCAGAAACCTCCTGGACTGTTTGTGTCTACCTGTGTGGCCTTTACAGCAAATATCATGGTGATTGAAGTCCCCCATGAGCACCAGGGCATGTGATCTTGAGGCTACTTCTAACTGTCTGTAGAAGGCCTTTTACCATTCCCTATGGGGATGGTAAAAACCATGGAAGGCAAACAGTTGACAGCACAGAGGTAAACCCATCTGGGCTGCCCCATTGTGGCAAGATATTACTGCCTGATTAGACAAGCTAGTGGTAAAGGTACGTCACGTAGATGCCCATGTACCCAAGAGTCGGTCCTCTGAGGAACAGCAAAACAACCAGCAGGTGGAGCAGGCTGCCAAGATTCAAGTGTCTCCCGTAGACCTGGATTGGCAGCGAAAGGGGGAATTATTTTTACCTTGGTGGGCCCATGACACTTCAGGTCATCAAGGTAGAGATTGAACATATAGATGGCCTCATGACCGAGGGGTGGACCTGCCCGTGGACACTATCACACAAGTCATCCATGAATGCAAAACATACGCCGCAATTAAAGAAGCTAAATGGTTAAATTCTTTTGAGGTATGGACACTGTTGGTCGAAATATAAGTATGGGGAGGCCTGTCAAATTGACTATATCTCACTTTGATGAACATGCCAAAGCAAATGTCATGTGCTTTCTATAGTGGAAGCCACAACCACATGGCTGGAAACATGCTGTGCTACATGCCACTACCTGTAACACTATTCTGTGCCTCGAAAAACAAATCTTATGGTGACATGGATCCCCATAAAGAATCAAGTAAATCAGTGGGACTCATTTTCATAAAAGCCTCATAGACACCAGGGCTAAAGAGCATCCTCTCTTACCAAGGAGACGACCTCAAGTGTAGGTAAGTCCTCACCGGGGAAGGGAATCACGGTGAAAAGGGCTGTCAAGGGGCTCTTCTGGGGGCTTTTTGAAGCTGGGAAAGCGGCTCCTCTGTGCTGGGGGGCCATCATCTTGTGGAAGGGCTGCTGAGGCAGTGTGGGCGGAGCCAGCAACACTGGCAGCAAATCTAAATGAGTCATTCCTGCCTTCCTTGAAACAGGCCCAACAGTCAGACAGAGCTCAGGACACAGAGGGCTCCCTATCCTCTCTTCATGTTGCTGAATGTGATGACTTAGAGAATAAAGAGCAATGGCAACAAGTTCCTGCCAAGTGCAGCAGGCGTGCCACCCCAGAAGCTACCACACCTCCCCAGGTGCCCTTGAAAAATAGATATGCCTCTCTGCAGGGAGAATCAAATAACTATGAGGACAAAGGTTCACCTGGCTTAAAGGTGTCACCAAGGATCAGTCGAACTACACCTTGTATCAAAACAACTTCATTGAAGAAAAAAAGACATGTTGTTGTCATAGGGGACTCACTTTTGAAGGGAGTGGAAGGCACTATCTGCAGACCAGACCTACTTCTTAGGGAAGTCTGTTACCTCTCTGGGGCCAGGATTGAGGGCATAAAGAGAAAACTTCCTACCCTAGTTCAGCCCTTGGACTACTACCCGTTAATAATTTTTCAAATAGGCAGTGATGAACTTAAATCAAGAAGTCCGCAAGCAATGAAGAGAGACTTCAGGGCCTTGGGACAGCTGGTTAATGGATCAGGAGCACAAGTAATGTTCTCCTCTATCCCACAAGTTGTAGGGACTGATGAGGGTTTAGACAGGAAGAGCCACCAGATGAATTCCTGGCTTTGAGCCTGGTGTTACCGGCAGGCCTTTGGGTTCTTTGAGCACAGGTTGGTCTATAAGACACCAGGCCTGCTGGCAACAGATGGGATCCACATGTCTCAGAGGGGGAAAAGGATCCTGGGGCAAGAATTAGCAGGGCTCATTGAAAGAGCTTTAAACTAGATTCAAAGCAGGGGTGGAGAAGAAACTGGGCTTGCTAGAGAGGAGCCTGGGAGTGGCACGCCGATGCTTCTGGGACTGTGTACTGGTAAGGTGTTTGTACACTGTCTCAGTGGAGGTGGGGGATGGTGATCCAAGCGGCAGCAAAAGCACAAGGCTTATTGATAGGGAAGCATCTGAGAAAGGTCAGGCAGGAATTAGGGCTTCTCCCCCCAAAATGGTGGCAGGACCATCAGCCCAGCTAAAGTGCATCTAAACCAATGCACACAGCACGGGCAATAAATAGGGGGAGTTGGAGGCCATTATGCAGTGAGAAAACTATGACATAGCTGCCATCACGGAAACCTGGTGGGGTGACTTGCACAACTGGAATGCTTCAATCAATGGCTACCAACTTTTCAGAAGGGATAGGTGAGGAAGAAGAGGCGGTGGGGTGGCCCTCTGTCACGGTTTAGGGTCAGGGCAGCCCCTTAGACCTATAACAGACGCTCTCTGTTAACCCCCCTCCCTCCCCAGAGGGGAAGAGAAAGGGAATAAGGGAGAGAGACTTAGCGATTAGAAAAGGAAACTAGAACAGCTTTAATGAAAAGGAAATTAATAATTATAAAAATGGAATATATACAAATATATACAAAACCAGTATGGAACCCAACCCCCTGATGATCACTGTCACCACTGATGCTGTGGAGGCACCAGGGCAGTCCCAGACTGGGCCCCGCAGCAGATGGGAGCTGTGTTCAGGAGCTGGATTCTGGTACCAGGTTCAGGAACATGCAGACCGGATCAAAGGCAGAACAGACAGAGTCCTCCTTGGGTGCTCTGAGGAAGGAACCGAAAGAGGACCCGAGCCAAGCCAAGCAAAAGCTGGCAAAGCAGGCCAAGAGGGGAAAGAAGAGCCCAGAGACCCTTCGGGTCCCTCAGCTCTAGACCGAATATGGCGTATATGGGATGGAATACCTCGTTGGTCAGTTTAGAGTCACCCGTCCTGTCCGCTCCTCCCTGAAGGTGCAGCCTTTCACTTTCTGCACCCCCCAGTGTGGTACACAAGACCCAGCAGTGGCCTTGGTCTGCATACCAATCCTTGGTAGTAACTCTAAACATGAGGTGTTATCACTGCTAGAAGCAGACACTGTCTGTGAAAACAGGCTGCTAACTTCAGAAAGTGCAGTTAATTAGAAGAACTGATCTGAAAAGTAAAATCACTGAACAGAATTAGCTCTGTTTTCACTCAAACCAGGACACCCTCTTGTAAGAGCCTGGCTGTTGTTTGCCTCAAACCTTGTGCGGTGATAAGGTCTGGAAAGACCTGTCTGGAAGGGAGAGGTGTTGATTGCTTTTAATGTCTCTGTGCCCCCCTTTGGCTCCTTGCAGACATGATTTAACAAAAGGAAGAGATAGGTTCTGCATAGGTGGGACTCTGTCTTTTCTTTAGTTAAGTGCTCCTGCTGACTGCATCATGGGGGTGGTAGATGGCAGGCGCCACACTACTTCTAGCTCATGGAGCTTATGCTAATCAACACCACTTCCTGTGGAAGTTGGGAATGCCACCCAGATACCTCAAGGGTATAAAAGGGACAGAAAAATATTGATTGGTGTGCACCCACCACCGAAGAACTGAAGACTTGGACTGATCCAGTGAGACGTCGCTGGATCCACGGGTGGTGATAATCTTTTCTCTTTATCTTACTCTCTATTTTTCTTACTTACTACCTCACCTCTCCTCTCTTTTCCTCTTCTCTGATAACTTTCTTCCTCTTCCTCAAAATTCGGTTGCGCCGTAAAATAATCGCCTACAAAGATTGACTCTTTTTATCCGTACTGTTTGTTGATTGTTCTATTAGGGAGAGCTAATAAACTGTTTTGTTATTGTTCCTCGGAGTCAGTGTTGTGACTCTGCTGCCCCGGCCGCCCTGTCGTGCAGGGACAGCCTCTTTCAGGGGATCGCAAAGATTCACCTCCCTCGTTGTCCACTGAGTGGGACGAGACACCTCTATATTAGGGATATGTACAAATACCTATATATTAATGAAAGTGACGATAGGGTTGAGTCCCTATGGGTAAGAATCAGAGGGAAGGCCAACAAGCCTGATATCGTGGTGGGGAGTCTGTTATAGACCACCCAACTGGAATTAGGAGGTGGATGAACTATTCTATAAGCAGTTGGGAGGGGTTTCACGATCACTACCCCTTGTTCTGATGGAGGACTTCAATTTCCCAGATGTCTGCTGGAAATACAATACAGCAGAGAGAGAACAGTCCTGGGGGTTCCTGGAGTGTGTTGAAGATGACTTCCTGATGCAGCTGGTGAGGGAGCCAACAAGGGAAGGTGTCCTCCTGGACCTGCTGCTTGTGAACAGAGCAGGACTTGGGGGGAAAGTAATGGTTGGAGGCCGTCTTGGGCATAGCGATCATGAAATGATAGAGTTTTCAATTCTTGGGGAAGTAAAGAGGGAGGGTCAGTAAAATTGCCACCTTGGACTTCTGGAGGGCAGACTTTGACCTGTTCAGGAGATTGATTGACAAAGTCCCTTGGGAGACAGTCTTGAAGAGTAAAGGAGTCCAGGAAGGCTGGGCATACTTCAAGAAAGAAGTCTTAAAGGCACAGGAGCAGGCTGTCCCAGTGTGCCGAAAGACTAGCCATCAGGGAAGAAGACCGGCCTGTATGAATAGAGAGCTTTGGCTGGAACTCAGGAACAAAAGGAGGGTTTATGGCCTTTGGAAGAGGGGGCAGGCCTCTCACAAGGACTACAAAGATGTAGTGAGACTATGCAGGGAGAAAATTAGGAGAGCCAAAGCCCAACTAGAACTCAACCTGGCTACTGCTGTTAAAGACAATAAAAATTGTTTCTATAAATACATCAACAACAAAAGGAGGACTAGGGAGAATCTCCATCCTTTATTGGATGCAGGGGGAAACAAAGTGACAGTCATTCACTGGAACTAATTTCTGATGTTCAGAAATGGCACATTGTACACACTGTAGGACATGGTTGTACCTAGCAGGAGGGCAGAGTTTTCAAGGTCCTTTGTGTCGAATCTACAGAAAAAAAACAAACTAATAAGGAACCTCTTAAATGCTGTGGCTGCCTATACCCAATTAAACTCTGAGCACGTGGGGAGAAAACTTTGATTAAACTCTGGCCTCAGCCAAACATTCACAAAGGGGCCTGATTGAAAACATTTTTTTCATAGGAATGAAGACATAAGGAGGCCTTGGGAAGAAAACCAGTCCCTTAGATGTATTAAATTCCCAGAGCCATTTAGAGCCCCTGCAGCCACATCTTGGCACCTGCCTTTGGATTGGGAGTGTTGTGTTCACCTCCCAGTGAACAGAGAGAAATCAGTATCTGGTTCCAGGACTGGTGCCTTCACCAAAACTTTGGGGTTTTAAACCATGTGCCTTCAAGATACAAAGCATGCTGGAGCCTGATGGGATCCACCTGTCCCAATGGAGGAAACACTTATTTTCTCATAAGCTGGCAGTACTAATTGAGAAGGCTTTAAACTATAATTGATGGGGGAAGGGGATACCAACAGGATTGCAGTAGATAAGCCAAGGGTTGTCATGGCATCACCTGAGGGTGGTAATGGTAGTGAGAACATTTACACTGCTCCTGGGAGCATGGAGGGCTCAGGAGTGTATCTGAAACACTTGTACACCAATGCATGCAGTATGAGAAACAATCAGGATGAACTGAAAGCGTTGGTCAGCTCCCAGAGCTATGATGTCATTGGTATTAGTGAGACTTGGTGGAATGAGTCCCACAATTACTCATAGGGATGCACCGATCTTGAGCTTGGAAGAAGTAGTGTTTTAATATTGACCAGCTCTCATGGACGACTCTACCTTCTGGAGCCCTGACCCATGGTATTCCACTGAGTAGATCTTTGACAAGGCTAAACTTAACTCTTCTGAACTCCAGGGTTGTGATTCTAGTTTTTTCTTTACTTCTTCCACAATGGATACTGAACTCCACTATCTCATGGTCACTACAGCCAAGGTTGCCCCCAACCTTCACATCCCCAACAAGTTCTTCTTTGTTTGTTAATACAAGGTCCAGCAGTGCACCTCTCCTTGTAGATTCTTCTACCACTTGTATCAGAAAGTTATCCTCAATGCTCTGCAGGAATCTTCTGGACTGAGTGTGTCTAACTGTGTTGCCTTTCCAGCAAATATCAGGGTGGTTCAAGTCCCCCATGAGGACCAGGGCCCATGATCAGCTGTCTGTAGAATGCCTCATTGACCTTCAACCTTCCTGATCAGGTGGTCTGTAGTAAACGCCCACAACAGTGTCACCCATGTTAGCCTGTCCCTTAATTCTTACCCATAAGCTCTCAACAGGTTTTTCACCCTCTCCTAGGCAGAGCTTGGTGCATTCCAGGTGCTCTTTCACATAAAGAGCCACTCCACCAACCCGCCTTGCTGGCCTATCTTTCCTGAACAGTATGTAGCTGTCCATGACAGCATTCCAGTCATACAAACTATCCCACCATGTCTCAGTAACTGCAATGAGATCATGGCCCTGCAACCACACACAGATCTCTACCTCTTCCTGTTTTTTCCCCATACTCTGTGCATTAGTCTACAGGCATTTCAGAGAGGTGGTCAAGCATGCAGGTTTCCCTGGAGGAGAGTGGGGGGGATATACCATAATCATACACAGCCTCAGGGTGGCTTGCTTTCAGGTTCTTGTCTTTGGAGGTAGCTAAGGAGCATTTGTGGCAAGTCTGGTCAACCTGGATTATTCCCCTGGTGGATGCATTGACATGAGCATTTCCATTTTGGACCCCACCCTCCAAATCCACAAGTTTAAAGCTCGTTTGATTAAGCTGGCCAGCCTGCTACCAAAGATTCTCTTACCTTTTCCAGACAGGTGTATTCCGTCCCTCCCTAACAGGTTATACTCATTGAAGAATATCCCATTGTCGTAAAAACCAAAGCCCTCACGATGGCACCAGCCACATAGCCAGAAGCTGATATGCATTATACATCTATTTCTGGCTACCTCCTTTCCTCCAGCTCATAAGATCGAGGAAAAGATAACTTATGCACCAAATTATTTACCTGTACCCCTGGGGTTTTATAGTCCTCCCCTACCAATATTGCACAGCTTTTCAGCAGTTTCTTGTAACTCTGACACCTGACTTAAGAGGTCATGAACCTGTGCACACCTTGTACAGGAATTTACCTTTCCACCAGGAATAGGGTTTGGGCAATCACTACAGCCTACCTCCTATATTGAAGTCTCCTTTGTTACTAATTCTGTCTGGGTGGATCCATCAGACATCACTGGGGCTTTCTCTGAAGGAGCAGTGGTTTTAGTCCAGAAGCAAGTATCCAACATTTTGCTAGAGCCCCTACCCACAGCTGTGGACCTACAAGGACATTTCAGTGCCCTCCCTGCAGCTAACTAGCCATTGCGGTGACGCACCAACTGCCACAGAGCTTCAGCACCCTGCCCTCTGCACCCTTCCATGCAAACTGCCGTGCCATGCCCTGGCTGATGTGATATGGTCCTGTTTGCCTGCTCTGTTCTCTGCGCTACTGGTTTCTCACGCTCCCTAGGGCAGCGTTTTACAGGAGTTGGGGTGGCCGCTGGTGGTGCTGGCTCCACCCATGCTGCCTCATCAGCCCACCCACAAGCTGCCCTACCCCGGTCAGAAAGGATGCCATCTAGAGGGAGCTGGACAGGCTTGAGAGGTGGGCCCATGCCAATCTCATGAAGTTCAACAAAGCCAAGTGCAAGGTCCTGCACCTGGGTTGAGGGAATCCCAAGCACAAGTACAGGCTGGGTAGAGTATGGATTGAGAGCAGTCTTGAGGAGAAAGACTTGGGTGTGCTGATTGATGAAAAGCTCAATATGAGCCGGCAATCATAGAATCCAAGTGACTCACCAAACCTCATAGTAAAGAACTTCTTCCTAATGTCTAATCTAAATCTACCCTGCTCTGGTTTAAAAACATTGGCCCTTGTCCTATCCCCACATGCCCTTATAAGAAGTCCTTCTCCAGCTTTCCTGTAGGCCTCCTTCAGGTATTGAAAGACTGCTATAAGGTCTCCCAGGAGCCTTCTCTTCTCCAGACTGAACAGACCCAACTCCCTCAGCCTGTCCTCATAGGAGAGATGCTCCAGCCCTCTGATCATTTCTGTAGCCCTCCTCTGGACCCTCTCCAAAAGATCCATGTCCTTCTTGTGTTAGGGTCTCCAGAGCTGGATGCAGTACTCCAAGGGGGGGTCTCAGGAGAGCAGAGTAGAGGGGCAGAATCACCTCCCTTGACCTGCAGGCCATGCTTCTTTTGATGCAGCCCAGGATACTGTTGGCTTTTTGGGAGGCCAGTACACATTGCTGGCTCATCATCAGCAAACTTGCTGAGGGTGCACTCGATCCCAGTGTTCATGTCACCAACAAAGATGTTAAATATCACCGGTCCCAGTACCAATCCCTGAGGGACTCCACTTGTCACAGGTCTCCATTTGGACATCGAGCCATTGATCACATCTCTTTGAGAGCGGCCACCTAGCCAATTCCTTATCCACTGAGTGGTCCATCCATCAAATCCATGTCATTCCAATTTGGAGACCAGGATGTCATGTGGGACAGTGTCGAACGCTTTGTACAAGTCCAGGAAGATGACGTCAGTTACTCTTCCCTTATCTACTGATGCCATGACTCCATCATAAAAAGCCACCAAATTTGTCAGGCAATGTGCAAACTCAGCTCGGAAAGTCAACCATATCTTGAGCTTCATCAAAAGAAATGTGGCCGTCAGGTTAAGGAAGGTTATTCTGCCCCTCTACTCCACACTTTTGAGACCACACCTGGAGTACTGTATCCAGCTCTGGAGCCCCCAACACAAGAAGGACATGGATTTCTTGGAGAGGGTCCAGAGGAGGGCTACAAAGATGATCAAAGGGCTGGAACGCCACCCTTACCAGGACAGGCTGAGGGAGCTGGGGTTGAGAGCTGAGAGCCTCTGGGTGAGATGTCATAGTGGGTATCTACTACTGACTGCCCAGCCAAGATGATAGCACCAATAAGTTTTATAAGTCTACAGGCAATTAGGAGAAATCTCTGAATCTGTATCCCTTATCTTTATGGGAGATTTCAACTTCCCAGGCATCAACTGGGAATATCATACTGCTGTGACAAGCAAGTCTGGGAAATTCTTGAATGCCCTCCTAGACTTGTCATTTGTGAACAGAGAAGGACTTGTGGGGGATGTAATAGTAGGTGTCTGTCTTGGCCACAGTGATCATGAAATTGTTGAGTTTAAAATTTTTGGTGTAATGAGAAAAACGTTCATCAGAGTTGATATCCTGGACTTCAAAAAAGCAAGAACAAACTTTAAGCTATTCAGAGTGCTAGTTATCAGAGTACCCTGAGAACCTGCTTTTGAGGGCTTAGGAGTCCATGAGTGCTCGTCAGTCTTTAAGAACCACCTTTTAGAAGCACAGGAGCAAGTAATTCCACTGTGTTCTTGTGGGGGATTAAGGCACGGACTCTGAACGAGAGAAAATCAGAGACTTTTATTATTGCTAACAGCGAGCTTTTATACCTTATTTTAGTGTACATGCGGCCAAACAGATTACATAATTGGTTAGTGCCTAAGTTTCACGTGCTTCATTCTCGCACTTGATTGGAGCTTTGTCGATTCCACGTGTCTCATTATTTTCATACTTGCAGCTGGACCGGAGGTCATATCAGCATTCTTTCTCTTATCTTACTTTTCTCCTCTCTAAAGACACAGGATTAGGTGCTCAAGATCGAACCCCTCTGCATCGTCCAGGCCATAACTCCCATTGTTTCCCACATGTCCTAAGTCAAGAAAGCTGGGCAGAAGTCCAGCTTGGCTGAATATGGAACTCCTCATGGAGTTCAAGAGGAAAACGAAATTATATGATCTCTGGAAGTGAGGCCAGGCTTCACAGGAAGATTAGAGCCATGCTTCACATATGCAGGGAGGAGACATGAAGGGCCAAAGCTCAAGTAGAGTTGAAACTGGCCAGTGCTGTTTCAGATAATAAGAAGGGCTTTTTTAAGTACTTTAACAGCAAGAGAAAGTCTAAAGAAAACATTGGACTGATACTTGTTGAAGATGGTCACCTGACTAATAGGAATGAAGAAAAAGCAGATGTATTCAATGTGGTTTTTTTACCTCAGTCTTTGATAGTACTGATTGACCTTGGGCTGCCTGGTCCCCTGAGTTAGAGGACCTCAAAGGGATGAGGACATTTCTTCCCTCCTGCTGTTCATGCAAATGAATGTCTAACATCACTGGAAGGTTACCCACAAGGATAAGCTACTGTCAGAACATCAGCTTCCAAGAAAAGTAGGGGCTAGTTTTGATTTAAAGAGTTTAAGTATAATTTTAACAGTTTGAACCTGAGCTAGTCCAGGTGGCCAGGCCCTTTCCCTGCCATGTGAACTTCTGGCTGTGTATTCCTTCCACATGGCTGATGAGGCAGGGGCATTGCCAGGGCAACAGTGACCACACCCACACCCATAAAAGAAGCCCTTCAAGCATGAGCAAGCAGTGAGTGGGCATCACTTGGAAGCACCGGGTCAAGGCTGGTCTCTCTGTGCAGGTGAATAGGCTGGACAAACAGGGCATGGCAGTTTGCACATGAGGTCTCTGAAAGCCTACCAGCTCAACGTGGTAACCACTTGGCAGAAGACCATGGCATCCCTGGGCTCTGCACCCACCAGTTTGGATGCAGCTTCCCAGACAGAGCTCTCCTGGGAATATGCTGCCACCCAGGCATTAGGCTGCAGGGTGTGCCCAGCTCTTGTGCCAGTATTGGATGTCAGTGATGAGCATGCCTGTGGGAGGTGTGCCCAGGTAGAGTAGCTCCTTTGCATAGTGTTGGAACTCCAGGAGGATTTAAGCAGATTAAGACCTATAATGGAGTGCGAGAAAGAGAGAGATCACTGGAGTCACACCCTACCCTCCCTGAAACAAACCTACCAGGCAGACAGCTCCAGATACAGAGGACTCCCCATCCTCTCTATCTGCATGGCTGATTGTGGTGATTTAGAGGACAGGGGGCAATGGCAGCAAGTTCCTGCCTGATGCGGTAGGTGTGTCTCCCCAGTAACCCCTCCACCATCCCAGGTGCCCTTGTGAAATAGGTATGGGGTCCTACAGGAGGACTCGACTAATAACAAGGCCCTGCAGAAGGAACTGGTTAATAACAAGGAATATGGTTCACCCAGGCCAGGAGTGCCACCAAGGCTCAGTCTCCCTAGACCACGGATCAAAACTGATTCCATCAAGAAAAACAGATGGATCATTATCATGGGTGACTCCCTCCTGAGGGGTGTAGAGGGCTCAATATGCAGACTGGACCTGCTTTATATGGAAGTCTGCCACCTCCCTGGAGCCCAGGTAAAGGATGTGACTAGAAAGCCCTGGTGAGGTCTTCAGATTATTACCCACTTTTGTTTCTTTTCAGGTGGGAAGTAATGATGTAGCCAGAAGAAGTCCAAAAACAATTAAGAGAGACTTCAGGGCCTTGGGGCAACTGGTTAAGGGGTCAGGAGTACAAATCTTGTTCTCCTCCATCCCTCCAGTTGCAGGGATTGATGAGGCAGTTAATAGGAGGAGTCTGCAGATCAATTCCTGGCTCTAAGACTAGTGCTACGGGCAGGGCTTTGGGTTTTTCGATTGCAGGTTACACAACACCAGGCCTGCTGGCAACAGATGGGATCCACCTGTCTCAGAGGGGGAAAAGGATCCTGGGGCAAGAATTAGTAGGGCTCATTGAAAGAGCTTTAAACTAGATTGAAAGGGGGGAAGGTGATATAACTGGGCCTGCTAGAGAGAAGCATGCCAGTGTTTATAGGATGGTGGGCTAACAAGGACCCTTGTTCTAGTATCTCAGTGGAGGTAGGGGGTGGACATACATGGAGGAGCAAAGATGGAAGGGTTATTAATGGGTTGGAAGCCATGGAAACACCTGAGAATGGTCAGGTAGGAATTAGGGCTTCCACCCACGAAAAGGTGTCAGGAACATTAGCCTGCCTGAAGTGCATCCACACTAATGCATGTAGCATGGGCAACAAACAGGAGGAGATAGAAGCCATGGTGCATCACGAAAACTGATATAGCAGCTATCACAGAAATGCAGTGGGATGTCTTGCATGACTGGTGTGCTGCATTGGATGGCTATAAACCTTTCAGAAGGAATAGACAAGGAAGGAGAGGTGGTGGGGTGGCCCTGTATGTTAGGGTCTTTTGAATTTTTAGAACTTAACTATAGTGATGATGTGGTTGAGTGTCTATGGCTCAGAATCAGGGGGAAGGCCAACAAGGCTGAAATTGTGGTAGGAGTCTATTATAGATCACCTAATCAGGACAGAGGCAGATGAAGCATTTTATAAGCAGCTGGGAGAAGTCTCATGATTGCTTGCCCTTGTTTTTGTGGGGGACTTCAACTTCCGAGATGTCTGCTGGGAATACACCACAACAGAGAGGGAACAGTCCCAGAGGTTCATAGAGTGTGTCAAAGACAAAATCTTTACACAGCTGGCAAGTGAACCTATCAGGGAAGGCACCCTGCTGGACCTGCTATTTGTGAACAGAGAAGGACTCATGGGTGATATGATGGTTGAAGGCCATCTAGGGCACAGTGATCACAAAATAATTGAGTTCTCTATTCCTAGAGAGGTAAAGGGCGGCGAGAGGGGGAGGGAAGAAGAACTGCCATCTTGGACTTCCAAAGGGCAGAATTTGACTTGTTTAGGAGACTGCCTGACAGAATCCCTTGGGAGGCAGTTCTGAAGGGCATAGGAGTCCAGGAAGGCTGGACACTCTTTAAGAAGGAAGTGCTAAATACGCAGGAGCAGGCCATCCACACATGCTGTAAGACGAGTCGTCAGCAAAAAAGACCAGCCTGGCTGAACAGGGAGATTTGGCTATGCAAAGGAGAATTTATGGCCTTTCGAAGAAGGGGCAGGCCACACACGATGACTATAAAGATGTGAGGCTATGCAGGGAGAAAATTAGAAAGTCCAAAGCCCAGCTAGAAATTAATCTGTTTTCTGCTGTAAAAGACAACAAGAAATACTTTTATAAATACATTACAAGTAAAAGAAGGGCCAGGGAGAGCCTCCATCCTGGAGGTGACTAGGGATGAAGAAAAGGCTGAGGTGCTTAATGCCTTCTTTGCCTCAGTCTTTAGTAATAGCACCAGTTGTATTTTGGGAATCCAGCTCCCTGAGCTAGAAGACAGAGGCCAGGAGCAGAATGATCCCCCCTGCAATCCAGGAAGAAATGGTCAGGGACCTGCTGCTTCACTTCGATGTACACAAGTCTACAGGACCAGATGGAACCCACCCAAGACTTCTGTGAGAGCCAAGCCACTTTCCATCATTTTGCAGCAGTCATGGCTGACCAGGGAGGTCCCAGCAGACTGGAAGTTAGCCAATATGACACCCATCTACAAGGAGGGCCATAAGGAGGAACTGGGAAACTACGGGTCTGTCAGTTTGACGTTGGTGCTGGGGAAGCTGATGGAGCAGATGATCCTGAGTACCATCATGCAGTACATGCAGGACAATCAGATGGTCGGGCTCAGTCAGCATGAATGACCTGGTTTGAGTGAGAACAGAACTAATTCTGTTCAACGATTTTACTTTTCAGCTCAGTTCTTCAAACTGCACTTTCTGAAGTTAGCAGCCTGTTTTCACAGACAGTGTCTGCTTCTAGCAGTGATAACACCTCATGTTTAGAGTTACTAGCAAGGATTGGTATGCAGACCAAGGCCACTGCTGGGTCTTGTGTACCACATTGGGGGGTGCAGAAAGGGAAAGGCTGCACCTGCAGGGAGGAGCGGACAGGACGGGTAACTCTAAACTGGCCAACGAGGTATTCCATCCCATATACGTCATATTCAGTTTAGAGCTGAGGGATCCGAAGGGTCTCTGGGCTCTTCTTTCCCCTCTTGGCCTGCTTTGCCAGCTTTTGCTTGGCTTGGCTCGGGTCCTCTTTCGGTTCCTTCCTCAGAGCACCCAAGGAGGACTCTGTCCATTCTGCCTTCTATCTGGTCTGTGTGTTCCTGAACCTGGTACCAGAATCCAGCTCCTGAACACAGCTCCCGTCTGCTGCGGGGCCCAGTCTGGAACTCCCCCGTTGCCTGCACAGCATCAGTGGTGACGGTGATGCAATTACCATCAGGGGGGTTGGGCTCAATACTGGTTTTGTATATATTTGTATATATTCCATTTTTATAATTACTATTTTCCTTTTCATTAAAGCTGTTCTAGTTTCCTTTTCTAATCTCTAAGTCTCTCTCCCTTATTCCCTTTCTCTTCCCCTTTGGGGAGGGAGGGGGGTTAACAGAGAGCGTCTGTTATAGGTTTAAGGGGCTGCCCTGACCCTAAACCGTGACAACAGCTGAGGGATCAGGAGGGTCTCGCCCCTCTCTTTGCCCTCTTGGAATGCTTTGCCAGCTTTGCTCGGCTTGGCTCAGGTCCTCTTCCGGTTTCTTCCTTGAAGCACCTGAGGAGGACTCTGTCCATTCTGCCTTCGATCCCAGTCTGTGTTTCCTGAATCCAGTACCAGGATCCAGCTCCTGAACACAGCTCCCGTCTGCTGTGGTGCCCGTTCTGGGACTCTCCCGGTGCCTGCTCCACAGCATCAGTGATGACGGTGATGTAATTACCATCAGGGGGGTTGGTTTTGATACTGGTTTTGTATATATTTGTATATATTACATTTTTATTATTATTATTTTCATTAAAGCTGGTTTAGTTTCCTTTTCTAATCTCTAAGTCTCTCTCCCTTATTCCCTTTCTCTTTCCCCTTTGGGGAGGGAGGGGGGTTAACAGAGAGTGTCTGTTATAGGTGTAAGGGCTACCCAGACCCTAAACCGTGACAATGGGTTTATGAAGGGCGGGTCCTGCTTGACTAGCCTGATCTCCTTCTACAACATGGTCATCCGCTTAGTGGATGAAGGAAAGGCTGTGGATGATGTCTATCTAGACTTCAGTAAGGCCTTTAACACCGTCTCGAACAGCGTTCTTCTGGAGAAACTGGTTGCTCATGGCCTGGATGGGCATACACTTTGCTGGGTAAAACACTGGCTGGATGTCCAGGCCCAAAGAGTGGTGATAAATGGAGTTAAATCCAGTTGGTGGCTAGTCGTGAATGGTGTCCCCCAGGGCTCAGTACTGGGGCCAATACTGTTTAATATATTTATCAATGATCTGGATGAGGGGATCAAGTGCACCCTTAGTAAGTTTGCAGATGACACCAAGCTGGATGGAAGTGTCAATCTGCTTGAGGGTAAGGAGGCTCTGCAGAGGGGTCTAGACAGACTAGATCAATGAGCCAAGGCCAATTGTATGAGATTCAATAAGGCCAAATGCCAGGTTCTGCACTTTGGCCACAATAACTCCATGCAACAGGCTTGGGGAGGAGTGGCTGGAAAGCTGCTCAGCAGAGGGGAACATGGAAATGTTGGTCGACATCCACATGAACATGAGCCAGCAGTGTGCCCAGGTGGCCAAGAAGGCCAACAGCATCATGGCCTGTATCGGGAATAGTGTGGCCAGTAGGACCAGGGAAGTGATTTTACCCCTGTACTCGTCACTGGTGAGGCCGCATCTCAAGTCCTGTGTTCAGCTTTGGGCCTCTCACTACAAGAACGACACTGTGGTACTAGAGCACGTCCAAGTGTCTTGGTTTGAAAGACAGATGTCTTCCAAGGAAGGCAGGAGTCCCCCTTGGAATGGAAAAATGCAACCCCCCCCCCTCCGAATGCTTAGAATTTTGAAATTAAGGGGCTTTCAGGCAAAAATGAGGAATAGGAATAACAGTTCTGTACTAAATATATATATAACAAGGCAAAGAACAATAACTATGGTAGTAACAACACACAGAGGCAGGAACCCAGTGCCAACCTCTCAGGCGTCTCCCGGTGAGCAGGGAGGGCGCGATGGTCTCCCCCGCCACTCCGGAGCCAGCTCAGTCCTCACATGGCAATGGCCGATGAAAAGCCTGTGTCACAAACCCCCTTGGGCAGCCGATCCCGGTGGCCAGCAGGATCCTCGGGAGACAGCAGGGGTAGAAGGAGAAGCAGGAGACACAGCAAGAACGACCTCTCTCCAAGCTGATCCTGGTGTCCCGCCGGATCCTCGGGAGGCAGCAGGGGTAGAAGGAGTGCAGGAGATGCAGTGGGGATGAGTTCTCTTCACCACGAGGGCAGCTTCTCCTCACCTCGAATGCAGGGAGCAAAACAAGAACCCTAGGGGCTCCACCCAACCCCCTTTATTCAGCTGGCTGGACCCCTCCCTCTGTGGCCAGGTCCTTTTGTCTCTCTTAAGTACAACAATTTATCTCCTTGACGAACAAGTATGGAAAAATTCTTTAAGAGAAAAAGGAAAACAGAATAACTCCCCAAAACCCCAACACCAAGGAAGGGCAACAAAGCTCGTGAAGAGTCTAGAGCACATGTCTTCTGAGGAGCAGCTGAGAGAATTGGGGTTGTTTAGCTTGGGGAAAAGGAGGCTGATGGGAGACCTTATCGTGCTCTACAATTACCTGAAAGGAGGTTGTAGCGATGTGGGTGCTGGTCTCTTCTCCCAAGTAACAAGTGGTAGGACAAGAGGAAATGAGGGAACTGAATGAACTCAACACGGACCAATATGATCAAAGTTGAGGGCACTTTATTCACGTTTTCGCCAGGGTTATATACAATTTCTCTTCCTGTACACACGCTACCACTAACAGCTATTGATTAACTACTCTAAACACACACTGTTCACATGTCCTAAACTAATACATCATTGGCTATCCTACACCATCTCCATTACCACCCCCCATCCTGTTTATCTTCTACTTTCTTCTTCTTTATCTTCTTGCTTCACTGCTTTGTGCTCCCTCCTTTGCCGTTCTCAAGCATACCTCAAGGTCATTGTCCGCAGCCCAATTTATTCTCACACAGTCTTGTCTGCAGCCCAGTTTATTCCCACACAGTCTTGAGGAAAACAGGCATGCCTGTTTTCGTCCAGAAATAATCCCACAAGGAAATGGCCTCAATTTGGGCCAAGGGAAGTTTAGATTGGTGTCGCAGTTTAGGGTCAGGGCAGCCCCTAGACCTATAACAGACGCTCTCTGTTAACCCCCCTCCCTCCCCAGAGGGGAAGAGAAAGGGAATAAGGGAGAGAGACTTAGCGATTAGAAAAGGAAACTAGAACAGCTTTAATGAAAAGGAAATTAATAATTATAAAAATGGAATATATACAAATATATACAAAACCAGTATCGAACCCAACCCCCTTGATGGTAATTACATCACCGTCACCACTGATGTTGTGCAGGCTCCGGGGGAGTCCCAGACTGGGCCCCGCAGCAGACGGGAGCTGTGTTCAGGAGCTGGATTCTGGTACCAGGGTCAGGAACACGCAGATCGGATCGAAGGCAGAATGGACAGAGTTCTCCTTGGGTGCTCCGAGGAAGGAACCGAAAGAGGACCCGAGCCAAGCCAAGCAAAAGCTGGCAAAGCAGTCCAAGAGGGGAGAGAAGAGCCCAGAGACCCTTCGGGTCCCTCAGCTCTAGACCAAATATGGCGTATATGGGATGGAATACCTCCTGGTCAGTTTAGAGTCACCCGTCCTGTCCGCTCCTCCCTGAAGGTGCAGCCTTCCACTTCCTGCACCCCCCAATGTGGTACACAGGACCCAGCAGTGGCCTTGGTCT
>JANVCC010005123.1:0-11917 GCA_025345505.1 Todiramphus chloris collaris | reverse complement strand
CTACACCAGCTAGGGGACGATCCTGCCCCATCTCCTACTTACCCACCTGTGACACCACATACACAAGCACACACCATGTCCCTGCTCCTGACACATCCCTTACTCATCCCCCTGTGACATCACAAAGCCCTGCACAGTGTCACGTTCCGCTCACTCAAGGTGGGGGAATGAAGGGAGTGATGCAGGGCAGGTGATTTCTCTTGGGTCAAAATGTGGAGACTGACACCACCGGTCCATGACATAAATTAAGTTGTATCCTTAATGGCCTGAACAATGACAACCCCTGCCCCTGTGTGTGATGGGCTTAAAGGGAAGTTTCATTTAATGTCACAGGAGGATGAGTAGGAGATGAGGAAGGACAAGAACACAGCCTGTGCAGGGATATCTGATGTCACAGCTGAGCAGGACATGTGGCAGGATCAGGGACCTGGATTGTGCAAGGGTTTACGATGTCACACCTCCCCGAGTAGAAGATGGGGCTGGGAACTGGATTTTGCAGGGCTTTGTGATGTTCAGAGGTGAATTCATAGTAGATGGAGCCTGGCTGAAGGCATTTGTGATGTCACAGCTGGATGAGTAGATGATCAATGACAAGGACTTGGCTTGAGCAGGGGTTTGTGATGTCACAGCTGTATGAGGAGAAGGGCCTGGCTTTTTCTGAGGTGTGTGATGTCACATCTCAATGATCAGCAGTTGGGGTAGGGAACTGGTTTCTGCTGGGTTTTCTGACGTCACAGCTGAGTAGGAGATGGGGCAGGGAACTGGCTTTGCCAGGTGGATTCAGAGCAGATGCAGTAGCAGGAGCTACCTGTCAGGTCCAGGGTTTTCTGAGGAAGAATAGATATGAACCCAAGTGGGTAGGGCCTTATACAGTTTTACTGACATCTCTTTACGCTATGAAGCTGTCTGGAAAAGAAACATGGATTCATCATTCGCATATATAATATATATAATTCTCTCAATTTCTGTGTGAATGTTCGCAGTAGATTTGACGAGCTATGGGGTGGTTGGACCCATGTCTCGGGCTTCCCTAAACGTGTCTGGGGTTATGGCTTTCCAGAATAAGTTTCTTGATGTCACATTCAAGTGTATTACCCAAAATGGGGATTGGCACATGGTGTTATGATTATCAAGTGTGGGGAATGTATGGTGTATGGTGTCAGAGATTGATGCTGTCATAGATTCAATTTATCGAGCAATCATTTGACTTTCCCATTTGGGATTATAATTCATCAATAGGGAAACCCTTTTGATAAGCATATGATATGAGGTCTTTTCGAGGAAAGGAACCTATGTCTTACCATAGTGTGAATTTTCTTGTGACTTTAAAACAGTTTGTGAGGAAGCCTAGGGATGTTTACCAAGGAGATATGGAAAATGCCTGGGTGGATAATGTGCATGTGTCACTAGTGAAGTCCTTTACAGAGAACTTAAATATAAGTGAATGTCAGATTTGTGTAATTTCACCAACAACTGGAGGGCAAGGATTGCAACTGGTAGGAATCCCAAATCCAAGAACAGCAAATTGGAAAACATATTGGTATAACACCACAGTTTCTGAGGTTTATGAAGAACAAATTTGGGAAATTAAATTGTCAACATTTGGGGACTATTCAAATGTCCAATATGTTCAACGATGGTGTCCTCCCAGCACATGTAATCAGCGTTTATGTAATCACCATATTTTTGTAGAAAATTGGAGAAGGTGTCAAAACACGACCACAATGAGTTCTGGGTTCTGTCTAATATGGCGAGCACCTTTAAATTTGTGAGTGTTCTGGTTATGTGCAGAAAAAGCTTACAAAGCCCTGCCCTTAGAGTGGGGAAGTATTTGTACTTTAGGAGTCTTATCCTCCAACTTAGAATGCCATCCTAAGACCTTGCCGAGCTCAACATGGCACAGAACCTTTTGAACTAGTATCCAAAAATCAATGAACCCTTTAATCGAAAGGCCAATAGGATTTCACTCATTTATGAGGTGGTTTATTCCATGTCTAGGTGTGAGTGAGTTAGAGAAAGCAACACTGAACATATCTGGGGAATCTGAAAAATTGTCTAATTCTACAGCTCATGGAGTGCTTACCTTACAAAAAGAGGCAACTGAACTTTTAAAAATCACCATCCAGAATAGGATGGCTCCAGATATCCTTTTAGCCTCCCAAGGTGGAGTCTGTACGGGTTTCAATGTCAGCTGTTGTGTGTATACTGACCGGTCTGGGGAATTAATAACTGACATTCGCAAAAACTAGGAGGTCAGCTCACCTACGCAACAAGTCCAAAAGGATGGCACAGTGTGGGGATTTGCTGATACCTTTTCTTGGTTGACATCCTGGTTGCCAAATTTGACTACCTGGCTGAAGAAATTGTTACTGGATTAATGGCCATAGTGCTATTAGTCTCCGTGATTGTCTTTTTTCACTGTTGTATGAGCAGTTGTTCTATGTTAATCAGGAAGATGGAAACAGAGATGTGGAAATATGGATAGAGTGAATCACAGGGATGTGATGAAAGGAAAAGGAGGGAATTGTAAAGGAAAATAGCCCCTTAAGGTGATTAGCTAAGTTAGAAGTTAGAGAAGAACAGGACATTCTAGAATCATGGAAGATGAATAGAATGCAGGTGTTGTAGACTACTATCTTAAGACCATGGGAAGGCTTTCCATTGTTTCCCATAGAGCCCTTACCATGGCTGGTTTAAAACCCAGTCCAGCTGAGACAATAAAGGTTATGAATAGATTAATTTTCTATTATATATAAGACATGATAATAGATGTCTAGTCAGCTTAGGGTAAACATTTTATTAAAGGTTAACTATTTCTAATAAGGCATAGACCAAGATAAATTGAGAGAAAAGAACCAACTCGAGTCTTTCTCAGAATTCTAAAGGCAAATGTCTGAAGAAAAGAGACTGTGAGGACCAAATATTGCTGACCTGTGACATCTGAAGAGGAACTGAAGCAAGACAGAGAAGAATGGCTGAGGATTAATAACGGACTGGGAACAGAGGGTTTGGGAAAAACACAAAGGACTTTCAAGAAGAATATTGATTACTTAATATTGTGTTAAAAGTATATAAATGTGTTGAAATGATACATCCCTTGCCACTCACTTATGCGATGGCCCAACTCTGAGCTGTTGAATAAAAGTAAACCTAGAGTGACCCACTGTTTGGTGAAATCCTTTAACGCTCTCACTGCCATTAAATCTGAAATTGCTGCTAAATCATGACCATGTCAGAACCTGCTGCTTGTACCATCTACTTAATTTCCCTCATCCTTCATCAACTATCTCCTGTCCAGCACACAATGACCATCTTCTCAGATGCAGACTGTGCAGGTAAAGGCTCTTCCCATCATTCTCCAGTTTTCTCCTCACCTTATTCTTTGTTTACTCAGACACCTCTGACATCTGCGTCTGCTTTGAGCTTCAGGCAGCAAAAGCTGACATGTCTTTCACCAGTCTAATGTTCTCCTCAGTCCATTCTTTCATTGTGTTTATATCCATCTTTTTGTATCTACCTACTGAAAATCTTTCTTATCAGATCCTCTTTGTAGAGAGACAACCTCATGAGAGGCAGCTTGTCCTGAGCAGATGGTTACTGAGGGGGTTTGATTGTGCAGGAAACTCAGGTTTTGGTGGTTTTTTCTTACAAAGAGGAGAAATACTTCTGTGCCTTTGTGTAGCCAGTTCTGTGAGGAGGGCAGGTGGAAGCTGGTGCCATGGAGATGGAACTTCCAGCTACAGAGAGCAGGGGAGAAGTCTGAGGTAAGGGCCGGGGATGTCAGTCCCAGGTGGCCAAGGCCAGGAATGGGGAGGTTGGGGAGGAGTCAAGTTGTCCATAGAATGTCAGCCCTCAAGGACAGCTTTTCCTACCACTCCAGACATTGTGTAGAGGCCCCCTGGATCAACATCACTTGGAGAATGCCTCTGTCACTTCGTCTCTAAAAAGTGATCAAGTTTTCCATTTAAAATAATAATAATAAATTATTAGGTCCTCCTTGATTACATTCTGAAACATCTTCAGTTGTCTCTACAGGTCTGGAAGACTTGATGACAATAGCAAAATGATAAAGAGCACATGAGGGAACTTGGGGCTCTGAAGAGCCTGTGTGGTTCTGGTTCTCATGAACCTTCATGTACTCAGAGGACACAGAAGAAACCTCTCAAGAAGTATAACCCAGAAGCAAAGCCCAAAGTGCCTTGAGCCTTGATTGGTCCAAATGAGTATTTTTAGTGAGCCCAGGTGTTTGTTAGAGCAGATCATTGGAGGCCATGATTGCAGGCAGGCCCAGGCCCTGTGCAGGTGTCTGTCATGCTGAGAATACCCTGGGTTTGGCTGGAGAAGCACGAAGGCCAAGCCCTGACCACAGCCTGAGCAGATCCTGAGACCCTCAGAATAAAGTTTCATCTCACTGGCCTTGGTGGCAGAGGCAGCTGCCAGAGCCAAGGGGACATAGTGGGAGCTGTCAGCCTGGCCGGAGCCCTTGGCCATTTCTTCTGCAGACTGTCCTACACTGTCCCCTGCCTGCACCTCTTGCCCTTCAGGCTGCTGACACCCATCTCGCTTTCCCACCCAGCTCTCACCCTGCCACTTCTACACCTTCACTCCTGTCTTTCTGCTCTCACTGGCCTTTCTTTTGCTCACAGTACTATGGGTTGCCCATCCTCGCTTGGCAAGATCATCCTGGGAGATTCCGCCATTCAGCTGCCTGGTGAAACTTTCATGCAGATATGTTGGAATTTCAGTTGAATTAGTTTATTACCTTTCAGATTTTGATTCTTTTTCTCCAAATCCATGTCAATTTATACCCTAGAAATGGCAATTCCTTCTTTTTTTATGGGAGCACTGGGGACTAGGTCAGATGAAAATTCTGACATGGTGTGTCTAGGTATCTGCAGCCCCATGGAGAAGGAGTTGGGGAGAAATGCCCTGAGCTGCAGAATCACCAGACATACACAGCTCAAAACCACACAATTGTCATCACAACTGGAATGTCCCGCAAAAACCTTTTGGATTAGCCAAGGCCACAAATCTTCCACAAAGGCATCCCTCCTGGCGAGAGTGAGCAGAACAAACCTGTCCGTCTGTCCCTACAACTTGGTGTCCAATACCCGTCCCACAGATTAGGTCTGAAATAGGGATAATGTTTATACCTTGTTCACAAGTATTGAACAAAGTGTGAGGGTGGGACTGTGGTGAATCCTCTGTTCCTGGTGGTCAGCATTTAGCAGTGGCACAAACCATTTAGGATTTCCTTGGTAACTTGTGCAAGGAGCAGATAACTGCTGTGATTTGCATGAGAATGGGATAAGCAGCCTCCACTGCATCCCCCGCTCCTTCTCGGTAACACAAGAACACAGACCATGGGATCTTCACCCAGCCCCTGTGTCTGTCCCAGTCTCCAGATGTTGATCAGCACTGTTGAGCTTTCCAGTTTCAATTGTTTTGTGCTTCCAACAAACAGCATGAGAAAAGAGACAGGGAAGAAAATAGAGTTGTCCCAGTATCCTGCAATGCTTATCATCCCAGGTCCTTCAGCAGAGGGAACCTCACCATCAATGTGACAACCAGGTGCCTTCGGTTGTCCTGTCAGAGATGCTGGCAGTTGGGACATTAAAAGCCCATGTCCCAGACATGAGTAAAGGGCTGATCTATGAGCTACTGTGGGAAGAAATGATCTCACGGTTCCTTCCCCAGCCATGTTCCTGTTGTTGGCTTATTCCTTCTGGAGGCAGAGGTGACCTCACAGGCCCCTTCAGAGCCATTGGCTTCCTGATGGATCATGCACAACTGAGACACAACAGACTGCACAGTACTGTACTCAACCATCACCCTCCTTGTGGTCCAGGACCCGAGCAGATAGAGGTCAGCTTGTTTGGTCAACTCTCTCTAATGGATTTCCTACCAAGCGTGTGAGTGTAGAAACACTCCTCAGAGGAACTGCTTGATTCCTGCTGGTGCATTTTATAGCTCTCCTGCTGCCTCCTTAAATTTCCTTCTTCTTCTATCTTTTCTGCCTTCAAAGAGCTCTGCATGGACAAGATTCATTGAAAAGAAGAACAATGAGGGTTGGAAGAGACCCAAGAACCAACTTGTCTGGCTGTCCCAGAAATGTCAGGGCTGTGCCAGGTGTCCACATCTGAGCTGGGCTCGTGCACTGCTCACACTGCCCGGGATGCTCAGAAACACGAGTCCTTCTCTTGCACACAGCCAGGCCATGCTCTGCAGCAGGTGTAGTGTCTCCCTGGCCTCCTGCTGCCACTGCCAGAGGCTGGGAGGCCCCTCAGCCCTGCGCTGTATCGCCCACCTCTGCTCTGCTCTGAGATGTCCCACGGCATGAGGAATGGACACAGGGAGCTCGGGTGAAGGGAGCCCATCCCAGAGCTGCATTCAGGGGCTTTCCCAGGGGATGTTATTCTCAAAGTGACATGACTTCCAGGCACAGTCTGTCCCAATAACTTTCATGGCATCTCCAGGAAGAGCTGTTGGTGTTTGTACACATTTCATTTCATCTCACCACAAGCACACCATGTCCATGCTGATGTCTTGTAATAGAATCATAGAAATAGGTTTGGCATTGGTCTCACAGTAGGAATTGGCAGCCAGTGAACATTTTCTTCCAGCTGGGACGCTGCAGAGATTCCCCACCCCAGGCAGTCTGTAAGACACTTGTGCCAGACTTGCTCCTTAGGATGATAGGAGGGAACTGGCCCAGGGGCTCCTCATGCAGTTCCTGCTGCCCGGGTGACAGGACGACCTGTCCCAATTTGGAACCTGCATCAAAGGTTTTCTCCTTCCATGTCCATACACACACACAGTGGCCTGCTCATCTCGCAGGACATCCCATCACCCCACAGAGCCTTTCCCTAGGTCAGCACATGTGTGCTGGTCTGACTGGCCAATTCCTTCCCCTCCTTCCCCAGGCTCCCCACAGCCCCTGAGCTGGAGCTACTGCTCTGCAGAGCACATGGACTGTGGTGGCCAGGGCCATGAGGTGACTATGTTGGGCTATGCTGGTCAGGCTGGGAGGCAGACACAGCTGATGGTGGTCATGGCCACTGAACAGAAGAACTTCTGTGTCCATGGGGCATGCTCAGAGGTCCCTGCCTTGTTCCAGTGCTGGGAGATGTGTTTGGAGCTGCACTGGATCCAGCCTGTGACAGTTCACTGAGGCTCAGAGGAGTCACTCTCCAGACTCCTTTCCCTGGGCCTGCTGTGGTCCCGGGGGTCACAGAGCTCTCAGTTGTCAGTTCACACACAGATTTGCTTTACTGCATTCAGGCCTTAGCCCAGCCCAGGGGCTCAGCAGAGAACTGGGAGGGAAGAGCGAGCAGCTGAGGACAGAGCAAGCGCTGGTGCTCCCTGGCAGTGCTGCTGGGCTGGGACCCTTTTCCCCCCGCCTCTGACTGAGGCACTTCCCCAGCAGCTCCAGAGGAGTCTGGGAAGAGGAATCTCGGAAAAACAAGTCCAGGCAGAGACATTTATTTCATGTAAACACAAAGAAAAGAAGGATTTCTTATTTATACATAACTGCGACTTATTTATACAGATGGGGACTGCACTGAGTGACATTATCACTGCTCTGCCGCAGAAGATGGAGAGTTTATTGCTTTAGAAAATCATCCAGTGATCAGACACTTCAGGGCCTTCTTGATCTCCTGGTTCCTCATGCTGTAGATGAGGGGGTTCACTGCTGGAGGAACCACCAAGTACAGAACAGACACCACAAGATCTAGATGTGGGGAGGAGATGGAGGGGGGCTTCAGGTAGGCAAACATGGCAGTGCTAATAATGAGGGAGAGCACGGCCAGGTGAGGGAGGCAGGTGGAAAAGGCTTTGTGCCGTCCCTGCTCAGAGGGGATCCTCAGCATGCCCTGAAGATCTCCACATAGGATACCACAATAAACACAAAACAACCAAATGCTAAACAGAAACCAAGAACAAGAAGCCCAATTTCCCTGAGGTAAGAGTGTGAGCAGGAGAGCCTGAGGACCTGGGGGATCTCACAGAAGAATTGGTGCAGGGCATTGCCCTGGCAGAGGGGCAGGGAAAATGTATTGGCCGTGTGCAGCAGAGCATAGAGAAACCCAGTGGCCCAGGCAGCTGCTGCCATGTGGACACAAGCTCTGCTGCCCAGGAGGGTCCCATAGTGCAGGGGTTTGCAGATGGCCACGAAGTGGTTGTAGGACATGATGGTGAGGAGACAAAACTCTGCTGTGATCAAGAAGAGAAACAGAAAGAGCTATGCAACACATCCTGTGTAGGAGATGTCCCTGGTGCCCCAAAGGGAATTGGCAATGGCTTTGTGCACAGTTGTGGAGATACATCCCAGGTCGATGAGGGAGAGATTGAGGAGGAAGAAGTACATGGGGGTGTGGAGGTGGTGGTCCCAGGCTATGGTGGTGATGATGAGGCCGTTGCCCAGGAGGGCAGCCAGGTAGATGCCCAGGAAGAGCCAGAAGGTCAAGAGCTGCAGCTCCCGTGTGTGTGCAAATGGCAGGAGGAGGAAGTGGGTGATGGAGCTGCTGTTGGATATCTGCTGCCTCTGGGCTTGGGGTCCTGTCTAAGGAGGAGAAGGCAGTGAGAATAGGGCAGAATTCTCTGAGCAAAGCCTATCCCAGTTCTCATGGAAACCCCCCAACTGCCTCTCCCCTGTCAGCTGGTTGTTCTTTGGCAGGTCCCTCTCATGGGCTCTGGCTGCGGCTTGCTGAGGTTGTCCTGAGGAGCAAGGGCTCTGCTGGGGCTCTACAGGAGTCACTCCTGCCCTACAGACAGAGGGAAATGGTAACACGGGGGGGATCTCGGATCAAACCCAGTCAGGATAGCCAAGAGCTCTGCAGAGTTGTCCCTTATGAGTCACTTGACAGCAGAGCAGAGCTGAGGGGGTTTGTTGTATGGATTTTGTTGTGGTTGCCCCACCACACTGAAGACACACTTTTGGAGGTCTTGCCATTTCTGCTGCCCTGCAGGGAGACCTTGTTGGTCCTAAGAGGGAAAGGGCCTGTCCCTTAGTGCAGAGGGAGGACAGTCGCTCTGTCCACCAGCTCTGCTCTCAGCTGCCCTGTGCTGGCAGCTCTTTCAGCTGCACAATGGTTGCACCCAGACATTCCACTGAGAAGAACCTGGACCCTGCTGAGAGCAGAGAAATCCAGTTTCCAAGTGTAATCTCCAATCCCCTCACCACATCCCATTGTACCTGAGGAGGATCTCAGCTCTCCCCTCTCACGGACACAGAGGGCTCATTGCAGCTGCCTGTGCACAGCCACCCAGCAGCATTCCCATGGCCTTAACACCGAGGTTTCTTCTCCACAGGGCTCCTTGAGAACACGGTGATGTGACGGGAGAGCTGTGTCCTTGTGGAGGGCACCTGCAGTCCCACAGGACCCTGCAGGGGAAGAAGTGAATGTCCTAAAGATGGGGTGTGCTCAAGGGAGAGTTTTCTCCTTGGTGTGACTCGCAGCCTGGGCATTTAGGAGGAGATTGGGACACTTCACTCCCATGGACATATCTGCAGGACAAGTGTCCCAGGGTTGCTCTCTGAAGTGAGTCTGAACCTCATGCCCCATCCCAGTCCAAGACCAAGTGGAGCAGGGACAGTAGGGGGACACTGGACCAATGGCAGAGTGCTGCTGCCGATGGGACAGATGGACAGGATGGTGCTCAGGGGGCTCTTCCAACCCTCATTGTTCTTTTTTTTTCAATGAATTTTGTCCTTGCAGAGCTCTTTGAAGCAGGACTGGGACAGATGGTTGGTATTTGAGAATTTCTCCTCATCAGGACTGAGGCCACTGAGAAGGTGACCGAGTTCCCATGGCCGTAAGTGCAGAGGCTCTGCTGGGTGGGAGAGAAGAACAAGGAATTTCTCCAGAGATGGCTCTTCTGCCCTGTTCTGTTCTCTGTCAGGAGTTGCTTCTCTATTCCCAGAGCTTCTCCCCATCAACGCTTCCATAGCCCATCCCACAGTCTGTGTGCTCAGCTCTGCCCTGCCCAGGGGCAGCTCTGGGTGTGAAGGGGCTCAGGAGCTGCTCAGAGAAGTACTGATGAGAAGAGAGGTCCCAATGCCTTCTCCAGAATGCAGAAATAAAGGCTACTTTCATGGTGTCTACCCATCCCACCAAGATGATAAAATTCAAAGCAAAGACTCCTTCCCTCACAGGGAACTGCTGCCTTGATGTTCTTCCTGAATGTCCCCTTGGAAATGCAGAAGTGTAGGATGGAGCTGTGAGAAGACAATGCAGCACACTCTCAGCAGCAGCAGGGCCCTGCCCTTCCCTGCCCTGCCCTGGGTTTCTCCTTCCACCCGCAGCCTCGCCCCACAGCTTCTCCATGGGGAGCTCCCCGGGCAGGCTGAGAGCAGAGCCTGCCAGGCGGCAGAGTCCCTGGCCCAGCACACAGCCCCTGGGCTGCAGGGACCCTGCTGGCAAGGACAGCCCTGCCCACCCTGCCTGCACACACAGACTCACACCCTGCAGCCGGCCCCAGCAGAAGGCAGCCCGCTCATGCCCTGTCCCTCTGATGCTGCAGCAGGAAGCCCTGCTCTGCAGCATCTCCTCCTCCTCCTCTCTTCTGGAGAAGCTGAGAAAGCCCCTCCTGACTCTGGCTTGTGCCAGGCTTTGGAGAACTTACAACGAACTTCAGAGATACCGACCTTCATGCAGGTGATTACCACATAGAGGGCTCTGTAGATTTCTCCCAGAGAGAGCTGTCAATCCTCTTTCCATCCCAGGCTGCTTGTCCTCTCTCTCTGCCTCCTCTCCTCTCTGGCTTGGCAGAGGAGCTGCTCTTGGGCAGAGCTTTCTCTGGGCAGAGCTGCCTCTTGCCAGGAACTCCCTCCTGACCAGGAGCCCGGCCCAGCTCAGCAGCACATCAACAGAACAAGATATTTGAATGGCCCCTCAGGCGGGGTTTGTGCTAAGATCATGAAGCACAGTGACAGAAACAATTTGAAGAAATCTCTCCAGAGGTCACAGTCAGGTGCAAACTCCAAAGTTCCTTGCAATGCTAATGGTCCCACTGAGGACCATTCTTGACAAAGCCTCCCCAGGGCTGATGAGAGGGCAGAGCTCTGGAGGCAGAGATGAGAAGTAAACAAAGGCCATGTGAAGGTGGAACAGATTCTGAGTACACCTGGATGGGTGACATGAAGCCAAAGGGCCAAGTCCTGACCCCCAGCTCCTGGGTAGGCAGGTCCTGTTTCTCACACCTTGCTCAGGGCTCTTCCTGGGACACTGGGATGTGGGGACGAGCAATGTCATGGTCAGGACTATGGTCCAAGCCGTCACAGGCTCTCGAATGGTTAAGGGGAGGCCATGAGACTCTGTTGCTGGAAGGAGAAGGTCCTTCCTCACAGGCGTCAGTGGCAGAGACAACAGCCAGAGCCAAGGCCAGGAAGAGCTCACCTCTGATGGGTCTTTTCAGACTGTCCTCATCCCTCCTTCATTTCCACCACAGCCTGTCCTACGGTCTCCCACACCTGCCCCTCTGCCTGTACAGGCTGTACACAGCCACCCTGCCACCACCCCTTGCTCTCACCTGACCATCTTCCTTTACTGATATCCCTCCATCCCCCCTGGCTCCTCCTTGGGACACAAAGCCTGGAGCTGGCCCTGTCTCTCTCTGGGTGATTTGTTCCCCCACAGCCCTCTGCCCTTCACAGCCCAGCACACAAACAACCCAAACCTCTCTTCTCCTTTCTCCACTGACAGTGGGTTTCCTGGGCCTAGAGACCTCCTGAGGTCCCTCCCAGGATGAGTCATTGTGCATTTCTTCCACCAACCCTCTTCCTCTGATGACTGCAAGGACAGCACTGCAGGGTCCCATCACCATGGCAGTAGCAGACCTAAGGTTGGAGTGACCACCTGTGGCTCTTTTGTCCCACTACAGCCTTGAGGCAGAGCTGCTGGGAAAGTTGCCCCAA
>JANVCC010005116.1:53555-73094 GCA_025345505.1 Todiramphus chloris collaris | reverse complement strand
TTTTTCTTTTTTTCCTCCTGTTATTCATTCAATTTGTTATAGTCTTAACTTCCAATCTTGGGTGAGGCATTTTTCTTTTTCCTTATTTCTCTTTTTATCCTCCTCTGGGAGGGAGGGGGGAAGGGAGCTAATCCTGCTCTGTGCTTCATGTGGGCTTGCCCTGAGCCTTAAACGGAGGCACAGGAACTGGGAGAAGAAAGATCTGCCCATTGTAAGCGAAGGTCAGGTTCAAGACCATCTAAAGAACCTGAAGGCCTACAAGTCCGTTGGACCTGATGAGATCCATCTGTGGGTCCTTGAGGGAACTGGTGGGTGAAGTTATTAAACCACTTTCCATCATATCTGAAAAGTCATGGCAGTCTGGTGAAGTTCCCACTGACTGGTAAAGGGGAAACATAGCCCTCATTTTCAAGAAGGGAAAAAAGGAAGAACTGGGCAACTACAGGCTAGTCTCACCTCTGTGCCCAGCATGATCATGGAGCAGATCCTCCTGAAGGCTCTGCTAGGGCATACGGAAAATGAAGAGGCGATTGGTGGCAACCAACATGGCTTCACCAAGGGCAAATTGTGCCTAACAAATTTGGTGGCCTTTTACAGTGGAGTAACAGCATCAGTGGACAATGGAAGAGCAACTCATGTCACCTACCTGGACTCATGCAAAGTATTCAATACTGTCCCACACAACATCCAGGACTCTAAATTGGAGAGAAGTGGATTTGATGCATGGACCACTCAGTGAATAAGGAATTGTATGGATGGTCTCACTTAAAGAGTTGCGGTCAATGTCTCGATGTCCAAGTGCAGACCAGTAACGAGCAGCGTTCCTCAGGGATTGGTACTGGGACTGGTGCTGTTTAACATCTTTGTCGGCAACATGGACAGTGGGATCGAGTGCACCCTCAGCAAGTTTGCCGATGACACCAAGCTGTACTGTACGGTCGACATGCTGGAGGGAAGGGATGCCATCCAGAGGGACGTTGACAGGCTTGAGAGGTGGGTCCGTGCCAATCTCATGAAGTTCAACGAGGCCAAGTGCAAGGTCGTGCACTCTGGGGCAGAGCAATCCTGAGCACAAATACAGGATGGGTGACGAGTAGATTGAGAGCAACCCCAAAGAGGAAGACTTGGGGGTGCTGGTTAATGAAAAGCACAACGTGAGTCAGCAATGTGAGCTGGCTGCCCAGAAGGCCAACCGTATCCTGGGCTGCAGCAAAATAAATGTGGCCAGCAGATTGAAGGAAGTGATTCTCCCCCCTTTACTCCATTCTCCTGAGACCTCACCTGGAGTACTGCATCCAGCTCTGGAGCTCCCAACACAAGAAGGACATGGATCTGTTGGAGCAGGTCCAGAGGAGGCCACAAAGATGATCAGGGGACTGGAACCCCCTCCTACAAGCACAGGCTTAGAGAGTTGGGCTTGTTCAGCCTGGAGAAGATTCTAAGACCTTATTGCGGCCTTCCAGTATCTGAAGGGGGCCTACAAGAAAGCTGGGGATGGACTTTATACAAGGGTTTGTAGTGATAGGATGAGGGGTAATTGCTTCAAACTAGAAGATTTACATTAGAAATTAGGAAGAAGTTCTTCCCTCTCAGGGTAGTGACACACTGGAACAGGTTACCCTCACTGGATGTGTTCAAGAACAGTTTGGATGGGGCCTTGCACAACCTAGTCTAGTGGAAGCTGTCCCTGCATGGGACTTAAAACTAGGTGATCTTTAAAGTCCCTTCCAACCCAAACCATTCTATGATTCTATGATTCTGTGATTCTATGATTCTATAATATCTTGACCTTACTTCCAGGAATTAAATGTAAATATCTGGAAGTACTGACTGTTGAATGGAAGTGACACACTGAAAACTCAATAACCAAGGTTATTAAGGAGGCATTCTTTATTTTGCAGCACCTGATGCACAGGGGATCACTCCTTCCAATGTGCATGTCTCGATGCAAGGTAGGTACTGTGGAGGCCTGGACCATTGGGTCCAGTACAAAATATATTATTGCACCTGTTGGGTGCAAGCCCTGGAAACATTAACCACAAGGCTTAAGCTATGACAAAGGGAAGCTGGGATGTGCCGCTAAGCTATGATAAAGGGAAGCTGGGTTATTAGATTAAGTAAATATTTATATCTTGTAAGGGTTTTGTTGATTCACGTGTATTGGTGGAAAGTTACTGGGACTAGGGGCACTGGGGTATATAAGGTGTGTGTGAAGTAGAAATAAAGGTCTTTGTGTAATGAAGAAAATTGGATGATTCGTGGCAATAGGATGTGGCAACAGGGGGTTGCTGTTAAAAGGGAACAGGTAAACCAATTGCTTAAGCTGGTTTGCTCTAATAAAAGCACCAAATCAGGTATGGAAAGGTACCAAATGTATTCTGCTCTACTGGGGACTTGGCCCTCCAGGACATCATCCTTGTTCCCACCGGATACAGGCCTGGCTGAGGCCTGAGTTGTAAATGTCATCATAAATCTTAGTTTAGTAGCCTTGTAAACTGTAGCTTGTTTTACATAGCCATAAACTGTGTCTTGTCCTACATAGTTGTAAGTTGTGTTTTGTTTTACATAGTTGTAAACTGTGCTTTGTCTTACATAGTTATAAGCTGTGTTTTGCCTTACATAATTGTAAGCTGTAGCCTGTCTTACATAGCCTTGAGAGTTACCAAGGTTCTCATAAATCCTGTAGCCTGTCTTGTGTAGTCTTGGTCTTTGTAGATAAGGGAAACTAACTCCAAGACAGGGAGGAATACAGGAGAGCCTCCCACAGATAAGCCAGGTCACACCAGCCCTGTGATTTCTGACTCATCGCAACTCTGCATTTTGAGACAAAAGGTGAAAAGTACACTGCGAGGAACACTGGGGGCTTTCCTCCTGAAGACCCCGGCCCACGACCACCAGACAGCAGTGTGCAAGTGCCAAAGGGAGGAGACCTATGATAATGAGTTCCTGGACCTGATTATAATAATCCAACCCCACAGAATGAATATGTAGTTAACGCTGTTGGATATGCATGATTTAGTGTAATAAATGCCTGCTTGCTTGACATCTCGGTGTGCGTGTTGGTGGAGAGCAGACTCCCCACGCACCCAGCACTGCTTGCTCATTCCCCACCACTAATAAATTTTTACCTTCTTGATTTAAAAACAATTTTGATCTCATTTATAACAGGTTGGCCTTTGTCGGGAAACTCACACCGGAGTGAAAAAAGGGGGAATTGCTCTCCGATGCAGGTGTTCCCCCAGGGAATGGCACAGGCACAGGCCTACCCAGCCATCTTAGAAACAGTACCCAAGGATCAGTCAGGGCTGACATGCTAGCCAACCCTGCGTGGGTAGCGCCTCACCCTGACAAAATTGCACAAGCCAAGGCATCGCACGGTTTCTTCCATCAAAGTGCACATACCCTGCAGAAGCAGTTTCACTTAACACCAACTGAGGCTCGTGACATTGTCAGCGCTTGTGCTGACTGTCACGGACTCACTGCACCTTTGCCACCAGGGGTAAACCCCAGAGGCCTAAAAGCCTTGCAGCTTTGGCAAACAGATGTAATGCACATCCCTGAATTTGTCCGGTTTAAATATGTGCATGTGTCCATTGACACTTTCTCCTCAGCTATGTGGGCTCCCACTCACACTGGAGAGAAAGGCTGTGATGTCATTGCCCATTGGACATTGGCTTTCTCGGTCCTGGGTGTGCCGTCTGCTGTGAAAACCGATAATGGTCCTGCCTACGCCTCGCAGAAGACGCGGCAGTTCTTGCACCTATGGGGTGTAGACCACACTTTTGGTATTCTGCATTCTCCTGCTGGCCAAGACATTGTTGAACGTGCTCATGGCACTTCAAAGCATGTTTTGGAAAAACAAAAAGGGGGAATGCATGGAGAAACCTCACAGAGCCGACTAGAAAAAGCTTTGTATACAATTAATCATCTCACAGTGCCACCAAATTCAAATAATCCTGTTATTCTGAATCATTTTCTCTCATTGCAGTCATCAGGCGAGATGCACCTGCCCCAGGTGAAAATTGGGAAGGCCCACATGAGCTTCTTGCTTGGGGTCATGGGTATGCTTGCATTTCCACAGGTGCTGGGGTATGGTGGCTACCTGCAAGATGCATTTGCCCTGACCTGTGGCACCAGAGGCAGAACAGGCAACCTCCAAATGCTGACCAGAACGCAGACCACAATTCAGACCATCCAAATGATGACCAGAATGCAGATCATCAACCAAATGATCCTTCTGGTGATGACCAGGATATCGACCATCAGGAGGATGGTCCTCCTACAAGCCGAGACTGAACTTTAAGTTTCCTCTGTGATGGAGTTAGTAAGTTAAAGCCCTTAAGGCTATATTTAGAATTAATAACTGATGTAAATTTCTATTTAATATTAATACCTGGCAGAATTGTGATGTAGAACTTTGTTTGCTAGATGTATCTCCCATGGCATTGCTGGAGAGTCTCTCTGTCCACTTTAAAGCAGCATCTGATTTGGGCTCTGTTCGGTAACTGGCCATTACCAAGCAGATCCCTTATGCTGCGTTTGTTCTCCCTTCTGCAAGGTCACCCGCAGAAGATTACAAACGATACCTTTTTGGTCTTTAAACAAAAAGGGGGAATCGTGGATGCTGAAAAGCTGCTAGCAGAGGGATTTTCTCAGGTTCTCACAATATTCAGTGAGAGTCCTGCCTTTTTCACACAAGTTATGAGAAACAGTAGGATGGTTTTTGTAAGTTGTGCCAACACCTGGTGTTTTGCTAAGTTCTGTTTATGGTACATTGGAAAAATATTTTGAAATGGGTGTTGTAGGCCTTTAGTCAATCACCCTAGGAGATGGGTGATCTCTGACCGATCACCTTATGGGGCTAGGGTATATAAAACAGGATTATAAATTAATAAAGTTGCTTCTTGGCCTTCTCTTGCTGAATTTGTGTGTTGCTGCATCTCTCCGCTCCCGGTACAAACAGCGACACAGAACAACAGGCTGAGGGCCTTTGATAGTACCCTGTCCCTCTAACCATGATGAATCATCTAACAACTTGTCACAGGCAAGACTGATATTATTCCACTTCCCCTTCTAGTTCAAAGCTCTGTCAGAGCCCCACAAGCTCCTAAACAAAGACTCTCTTTCCCCTTTGAGAAAGGGGGGATGCCAGCAATCTTGGTGCCATGTAGGCCATCCCATTATTAAAAACCCAAAAATTGTGTCAGTGACACCAGCCATGGAGCCATGTATGAATAGACCGAGTCCTTCTGTTTCTTCCTGACTTCTGGCTCAGAGTGGGTGTAAAGACAACTAATGTGTTTGTGTGGTGGATGTTTTGCACAGAACTCCTAAAATGTGTCACAATTAACACCTCTTTTCTTCCTTGGGATGAACACCAGATGGACTGTAGGTTTTTCTGGGTAAAGGTAACTCATCTCCTTGTTAATCCCTTGCGTATCAAATCAACTCTTGAAATTTTACTTTCCAAGAAAGAAACTGAGATAAGGAAATGTCTGGTTAGGCCTCATCAAACTTTTGCTGCCAGGCACTGTAAGATAATACCCAATGAGTATTACTTCACTTTTCAAGTATTTTATACTTTCTGCATTGCCTGTCTGAGGACTGGTGCAAATGTTATGTATCAGTTGTTTTTCTAATGTCTACAACAAATGTATGTGTCTGCTTTTACTTTGACTAGCTTATGACCTTTTTTCTTACCCATATTCTTGTAAATAGAATAATGTTTTTTCTTGACCAATGTTTGTTCAAACTGCTGTGCCTGGGTTTTTTTCTTTTTAGTATATAGCTCATGTGAAGGTGACAAAATCTAGTAACTGCTGCAGTACACTGCTCTTGCTTACCCAAGGCTGGAGGTATCTCTTGATTTATTATTTTTAACCTTTAGCTATCAATTCTTTCTTCTGAAGTACTTGCCTTTTTTCTCCTTTATCTAGCAAGACTTTTCACAGTCCTTCAAAAAAACAGGTGTTTGTCTCTTTTACCCATTGAATAATAAGGAGGTACAAACAAGTACTGAGAGATTCATTCAAGGAAAAGATTATTGAAACCTTTGTTTATTTGAAATATTTCTTTATAAACAAATGGAAGAAAAATTTGAGGAGATCTCATCACAATCTATAAGTATTTGCCAACAGGAGAAGAAACTTTAAAAGGAAAAGACCTATTGGGATCTAACAGTGGAATGTGAGTGTAATCAATAAATTAAAAGAAATTGACAATCCCCCATGCTTGGAATTAGCACTGAATGACTTTGCAAATGTTATGGCTTCACACAGGATTTAGTTGATGAAGGTTTCAGAAGTGTTTTCTCCCTGCAGCATCAATTCATAATGAATTGATCTATAGTTATTATTCTCACATTAATATCTCAGAGCTGCTGGAGTTTGCCATTAGCTTATTCAGTTGTCTTTTATCTAAAGAGTTATTTATGGCCTACTGCTGTACAATAAGAAGGAAACACACTTGTTCATTTTTGGAAGGTACACCCTTTCTGCTCTCACTGTCTACACTCTAGATTTATGAATCTTGGTATGTAATCCTTAAAATAAACATCCTCTATTGACATGTGTGGATGCTTAATTATTTGAGACAAATGGAAAGAATTTCAAGAAGGAAAAATATCTAGGAGTGATTTACTAGAAAAGACTGAAGTACTAAATGACAGTCAACAGAGAAGAGGATAAGCCTTCCTTCCAGTTGGAGGGAGACTTGGGATCAGGAAGCTATCCCAATAGGTACAGTTTTGAACAGAAATGAAAGGGCCTTTCAGGTCACCAAATCCAATTCCTTGTTTTAATAAACTGAGACCAGTAACTTGAATAGTTTTGGAAGGATCATGCTTGTGATAAGAGAAATAGTGCCTATACCAAATTCTAGAATGATTCTCTGATATAACAAATCTATTAATATTAAGGTCTGTTACTCCATATTTTGCTCATTTTCTTATTTAACACCACAGTTAAATACACTGTGCATTGAAGCAATCCACAGTAATGTTAATGACAGATTCTAGTACTACAATGTTTATTTCTAAAACCAACAAAGATTTTGGCATGGTAATTTTCTATTTTAGCTGCAAATCTAATCAGAATTAGTCTGATTACTTTCAACTTCTCTCCCTTCTCTTCACTCACAGTGATTCACTTCTGATCATCACATAACAGAACGAAAACTGCAGAATTAAGTCAGAGAGAACTTTTGTTTCCTTGATGAAAATATGTTTTATTAAAATAAAGTGTGCTCAGTATTCAGTACCAGTTTGTGGTCAAAACTAAGCAACAGCAAAATTGCATCCACAGAACATTTAGAAGATCATACAATCCAAATAAAGCTTTTTTTTTAAAACTCTTGAAATTATTAGGTTAGGAAGATCATAGCCATGCAGAGAATATTGACCATGATGCAAAAAGCACCTAGCAAAAAATGCCTCTTCAAAAAACAATTTCAGGGAAAATAAACTAAAAAAACCCAAAGCAAACAAATATTAGAACAACTCAGGGGGAGGGGGGATGGGACCAGTGTAAAGAGGATGGAGACAGTGTCTTTCCAGTGGTGCCCAGTGACAGAACAAGAGGCAACAGGCACAAACTGAAACACAGGAGGGTCCATCTGTACATCAGTAAACACATTTATTTTTTTTTTTACTTTGAGGGTAATGGAGCACTGGCACAGGTTTCCCAGGGAGGTTATGGAATCCCCATCCTTGGAGGCCTCCAAAAGCTGTCTGGACATGGTCCTGGGCAACCAGCTCTAGGTGGTTCTGATTGAGCAGGGGAGCTGGACCAGATGACCTCCAGAGGTCCCTTCCAGCCTCAACCATTCTGAGTCTGTGACTGGATGCATAAAGATGCTACAGCAGGATGAACAGCCTAAAAGTAGTGCAAGATTTCTGCTGTTCATTTTTTGCTTATGTTCACTCTTCCATGTTTGTGAGTAAAATTTTCCTTTAGCAAATGATATTTATTTTGGGAATTTTTTTATACTAAGTATTGACATGAAGAACATTGATTAGTTTTATAGAATGAACAATAGTAGTTTTAGTTTACTATACAGAATAGGCTGTATATTAAGATAATGCTAATATTTCATAGAATCATAGAAGACCAGGTTGGAAGGGACCTCAAGGATCATCTGGTCCAACCTTTCTTGGCAAATGCATGGTCTATCCTAGATGGCCCAGCACCCTGTCCAGTTGAATACTAAAGTGTCCAGTGTTGGGAATCCACCACTTCCCTTGGAAGATTATTCCAATGACTGATTGTTCTCATTGTGAAAAATATTCCTTTTGTGTCCAATCAGAATCTCCCAAGAAGTAACTTGTACACACTGCCCCATATCTTTTCCATGTGACTCCTTGTAAAAAGGGTATCTCCGTCATCTTTGCATCCACCTTTTAAATATTGGAACATGATGATAATGTCTCCCTTAAGCCTTCTTTTCTCAAGACTGAACAAACCCAATTGTCTCAGCCTTTCCTCAAATGGCAGCTTGCTAGTCCTTGGATCATGCTGGGTAATTTGGTTTTGGTTTGGGAGGTATACCTTTGGTTTTGGAGGATACCCTTTGTAGGAAGTCTCCTACATATTAAGGGTATCGTATGCCAGCTACTTTAATATCTTGAGCATACTTGGTATTTGTATGCATACTTGGGTCTGGACCATAAGATTTATCGATTTATTGACATTTTGAAATACTGGAATGGCATATAGACTTTGATTGTGCATGATCCACATTATTTTAACTGCTCATGTTATTTTATTGTGTGGTTAAGTTGCTATTGTTGTTTGGTAAACTTAACTCATTATTATTTCTGTTAAGTATGTATGAGTTAACTAAGTGTGCTTGAGACGCAGCAAGGCTGCGAAGCCAGTGTGGAGTCCCAATCCGCGGTTCCGTCCTCCCACGAGGGAAATGGCCAGAGATGGACAAAGTGTATGCTTTCACTTGAAAAATTAGTTCAGATGTTTTGTGTGTGGTTGAGAGAGTGTGGGTTCGATTTGAAGATTAGACTGGGATTGAATAGAATGGTCAGGACAGCTCGAACGAGTGGCTTGTGGGAGGGACAGAGGAGAGTTTAAGAAATAATAATGGGGGGTCTGCAAAGTGTACCTAAGAGGATCCCCTTATTGTGCATCTTGGCACATTGGAAGGAACTTGGTGGGACATCAGGGGGAACTTCTAGTATTGTTATCAGTGGTGGCCTCTGTACAATTTGGATAATGAACATAAGTGGCCAGTGAATGGTACTGCAGATTTTGATACTGTGAGGGACTTGATGCTTTTCCTCCAAAAAGAAGGAAAATGGGATGAAATTATATATGCAGATATGTTTTGGGCGTTGAGGGACAATCCTGACTGGTGTAAGGAATGTGGATTGCAGGAATGTTTGGTAATGGCATTAGGAAAGGGAAAGAACAAGGAGGTGGAAGTGGAACCTCCCAAGACCCTGGGATACCCGTACCCTCCACCACCCCCTTTTCCTCCACTTGAAGACCCCCCCATCCAACATGCTGCCTCTTCCCCTGCCCCAAATCCTTTTGGGGCTCAGGCTCCCCCCACCCCGCCCTCATCCTCCCCACTTTCAAAGGATGGGGAAGGGGGGGTCAGAGACTTGCCCATCACCTCGAGAACTAGGAGTAAGACCCTAGGAGATCAGCAACAGGTATTGGCTCCACTGAGGGTAGTGATGGGCCCAGAGGGGCTGGGAAGAGTAAAGGCTCCATTTTCAGCTGCAGATTTAGATGTTTGGAAAGAGGTAGTCAAAGGTCATAGAGACAACCCTATAGAAGTAGCTAAAAGATTTGAATTGATCATTAAAAATCAGGATCCAGATTGGGCAGATGTGGATCTAATGTTGTCTGAAATGACAGAAACTGAAAAGCAATTAGTATTAAAAACAGCTAGAACACATATACAAGCACAAGTGACAGCAGGAACAGTGGGGGGAACTGTAGATGATCACTTCCCTTTGAGTGACCACCACTGGGATCCAAATGTCTCTGACGATTATTGGTTATTGACTAGATATAGAAATTGGGTAAAATTGGGGCTGGAAAACGCAGTCCCCAAGTCTATTAATTATTCGGCTTTATATGATGTGAAGCAGGGACCAAAGGAGACCCCCTACTGAATTTGTAGATAGGCTTAGAAATGCTATGAGAAGGTGCATGAACCTGCATCCTGCATCTGATGCTGGGCAAGAACAATTAGTAAATTTGGTTTTAGGACAGTCTACACCAGACATTAGAAAGAAATTACAGAGGCTGAAGGAGACAGATATTAGAGATTTGGAAAAATTGTTAGAAGCAGCATAGTGAGTTTTTTGTAATTGAGAAGATGTGGATAGACAGAGATTTTCTAAAGTCGTTTCCACAGCAACAATAGCAGCATTGGAACCACAGAGGGGAGGTTTTAGAGGACAGGGGAGAGGAATCAGATGGGGAGGAGGGCATAGAGGATTCCAGAGCTCTTTGGGAAGGTATCAATGTGCTTATTGTAGAAAGGAAAGACATTGGAAAAATGAATGTCCACATCTCCAGGGAAAGTCCTCAGCTTTAGTAGCTTCAGTGGGAGAGGAAGATTGATGGGGACCTGGGGCATCTACTCTAGCGGATCCACTGGTTACCATAAAGCTAGGGGACAAGGAGAAGGAGGTAGATTTTTTGGTAGATACAGGGGCTTCTTTTTCTGTTTTAAATCAAGAATTAATACCTATAAGCAAAGATGCTATAAATGTAGTAGGTGCTACTGGCCAACCAGAAAAAGCTTTTTTTTTTCAAAGCCTTTGCAATTCAAGCTAGGGAAAACAATTGGGATCTACCAATTCCTATATTTGCCAAATTCTCCAAAATCTTTGTTACGAAGAGATTTATTAGAAAGATTAGATGCTAACATTTCCTTTAATCACAGAAGAATGGAGCTAAAAGTAAATCAAGAAAGCCTTATAGAGATCCTTAGCTTGTCATTAGTGACTCCTAGTGTGGCTATTAGTGACTCTCCATGGAAGGAAGAAATAATAAATCAGACATATCCATGTGTTTGGGCCACAGACACCCCAGGAAGGGCAAAGAATGCAATGCCTATAAAAATAGAACTAAAGGAAGGTGCTCATAAAGTCCGTCTTCGGCAGTATCCCTTGAAATTAGAAGAAGAAAAGGAATGGAGGAAATCATAGAGAAATTTTTGAAGTATAGATTACTAGTGGAATGTGAATCAGAATACAATATGCCAATTTTGCTAGTTAAAAAGACTGATGAGTCCTACAGAGAGGTACAGGACCTGAGAGCAATTAACAAGATTGTAAAAGATCTCCATCCAGTGGTAGCAAACCCTTATACTTTATTAACAAAACTGAAAAATTATCCGATTTGGTTTACAGTTTTAGATTTAAAGAATGCATTTTTCTGCCTGCCAGTATCCAAAGAGAGTCAGAAACTATTTGCTTTTGAGTGGGAAAATCCTTCAACAGGATGAAAAACCCAATTAACCTGGACAGTGTTGCCCCAAGGATTTAAGAATAGCCCCACTCTATTTGGAAACCAATTGGCTCGATATTTAGAATCCTGGAACCCACCTTCAGGAGATGGAACTTTATTACAGTATGTAGATGACCTGTTGATAGCAACCACAGAAGAGAAAGACTGTGTAACATGGACTGTTAGTTTATTAAACTTTCTGGGATTAACTGGATATCGAGTCTCTCAACAGAAAGCTCGACTAATACAATGACAAGTCACCTATTTGAGATATGAGATATCTGGAGGACAGCGAGAATTGGGCACAGCTCGGCAAGAAGCCATCTGCAGAACCCCGCTGCCCCAAACGGTAAAAGAACTGAGAACTTTCCTTGGAATGACAGGTTGGTGCTGGCTTTGGATATACAACTATGGGACAATAGCTAAACCTCTGTATGAGCTTGTAAAAGAGAGCACAATAAAGCTAAACTGGACCCCATGGACCAGAAGGCTTTTGGGGAATTGAAGAAAGAACTGATGCGTGCTCCTGCTTTAGGGCTGCCTGATGTAACCAAGCCATTCTGGTTATTCTCTCACGAGAGACAAGGAGTGGCAGTGGGAGTTTTGGCCTAACAATTAGGACCCAATAAATGGGCAGTAGTTTACTTCTCCAAGCAATTGGATGAAGTTAGCAAAGGGTGGCCCGGATGCTTACGGGCAGTGGCTGCTGTGATACTGAACATACAGGAGGCACAAAAATTTACTATGGGACAACAAATAACTGTTTTAGTGTCTCGTGCAGCATCTGCGGTATTAGAACAAAAAGGGAACCACTGGATTTCCCCTTCAAGGTTTTTGAAATATCAAGCCATCTTAATAGAATCTGACGACATCAAAATTGAAGTAGCTAATGTTTTGAACCCAGCCTCCTTTCTCAACAGCCAAGCTTCAGAACCACCCACACACGACTGCGTGGAAACCATAAAGACTGTATACTCCACACGGGTGGACCTGAAAGAAACTCCCTTAGAAGAAGCAGAAAATTGGTATGTAGATGGAAGCAGTTTCATTCGAAAAGGAAGTCGCCTAGCTGGATATGCAGTAAGAATCATTGACAAGGTAATTGAGGCAAAGCCACTTCCAGCTGGGATGTCTGCACAAAAGGCTGAAATTATAGCTCTGACTCTGGCCTTGGAATTGGGCAAACATAAGACGATCAATGTGTGGACTGACTCTAGGTATGCCTTTGGAGTAGTACATGCTCATGGAGCAAGTTGAAAAGAAAGGGGACTTTTGACATCACAAGGAAAACAAATCAAACATGAAAAAGAGATTTTGAACTTTTTACAAGCTGTACAAGAACCTGATGCTGTTGCTATTATGTATTGTAAAGGGCACCAGAAAGGTAACACCCAGGTGGAAAAAGGAAATCGACTAGCGGACTCTGCAGCTAAAGAGGCAGCAGAACAAATGCTGGAAAATAAAGTGTTAGCATTAGTACCTGATAAAGGTAATGTATTGTCCTGGTTTGAGTGAAAACAGAACTAACTCTGTTCAGTAATTTTACTTTTCAGATCAGTTCTTCTAATTAACTGCACTTTCTGAAGTTAGCAGCCTGTTTTCACAGACAGCGTCTGCTTCTAGCAGTGATAACACCTTATGTTTAGAGTTACTACCAAGGATTGGTGTGCAGACCAAGGCCGCTGCTGGGTCTTGTGTACCTCACTGGGGGGTGCAGAAAGTGAAAGGCTGCACCTTCAGGGAGGAGCGGACAGGACGGGTGACTCTAAACTGACCAGCGAGGTATTCCATCCCATATACGCCATATTTGGTCTAGAGCTGAGGGACCCTAAGGGTCTCTGGGCTCTTCTCTCCCCTCTTGGACTGCTTTGACAGCTTTTGCTTGGCTTGGCTCGGGTCCTCTTTCAGTTCCTTCCTCGGCGCATCCAAGGAGGACTCTGTTCTGCCTTCGATCTGATCTGCGTGTTCCTGAACCCGGTACCAGAATCCAGCTCCTGAACACAGCTCCCGTCTGCTGCGGGGCCCAGTATTGGACTGCCTGCACAACATCAGTGGTAACAGTGATGTAATTACCAACAGGGGGGTTGGGTTCCATACTGGTTTTGTATATATTTGTATATATTCCATTTTTATACTTATTAATTCCATTTTTATTAAAGCTGTTCTAGTTTCCTTTTCTAATCGCTAAGTCTGTCTCCCTTATTCCCTTTCTCTTCCCCTCTGGGGAGGGAGGGGGATTAACAGAGAGCGTCTGTTATAGGTCTAGGGGCTGCCCTGACCCTAAACCGTGACAGATTTATTGACGCCCAACGTGGGGCACGATCAGAGCTATGATAGATTGCCGAAATAGTTCAAATTCCGTTTTGCTTGCTTAAAAGAGTATCAGCTATTCCCTGAGTGTCTTTAAGAATTGGAAACTAAAACAGGCTGCCCAAATGATGTCATTCCTAAGAGCAGTGTCCGTTCGTGTCTTTTTAGCATTTCTTTCGGAGTTAAATGCTGTACTGTTCCCTTACGTGCCGTATGCGTTATGTTACCCTTTGCTTGTCCTCACCGTTTATCTGAAAGCTCTCGGGCTTGGGCGCTGGGCAAAAGCCTCTGCTTTCCTGTGGTGTTTATCTCTGATTTATGTTGCACTGAATTGGGCAGCGAGTGCGTCTCGGTACTACGGGCATTACATAGTGGATTTTATTACTAGGAATACTTTTGGTTTTATCTTGGGAATTTATACTGCTCCTCACTATGTTAATCTGACAACACCGGAGTTTAGAACTCCAAATAGTGAGGATTCTGGACATGGTTATTACCAAAAGATCATATTATTGCTATTAATTTCAAATATTTTCACTGTGTGGCATCAGATTAGTCATCAGTGCAGTAACACAGGTCAGGTAGCCACCAAAAAATGGAGATTGTGTGCTGCTTCCCTGCGACATTCACACTCTGTACGCAGGAAACATGCCGCGACTGTTCAGTCTCCACAGGCCCCCCCAACGAGCCCTTCTGCTGCTGTTCCTCCTGTTCTCAAAGCAAGCGCTGCTGCTGCTCCAACTCCCACAACAAGCACTGGAGCTGTTCCAGCTCCAGCAGCAAAGCCAGCAGCTACACTGACAGCTACTGTGACCACTCCCACTCAAACTGCATCTGTACAAGTTGCTCCTGTGAAGAAAAGAAAACAAACAAAACAGACAAGTCCAGCAATAGATCAGGGAGATGGTCCTTCTCAAGCTGAATCTGAGTATGAGTCAGAACCAGATGCAAAGCCTGATGCCACTGCAACTGGAAAGAAACACCTCACAAAAACAGATCGCCCAGTGTGGTCAGATGACAGTGGAGCAGACCTTTCTAAAGCAAACCCATCAGATGTGGAGTCATCAGATGCAGAGGGTACCAACAAATCTTTACCTACGAAAGAGATGAGAAATCTGAGAAAGGACTATAGCCAGCATGAATATGAGGCACTGATCACTTGGCTACTCTGATGGTGGGATACTGGTGCCCACACCATCAAACTGAATGGCAGAGAAGCCAGGCAGCTGGGATTCCTGGCCAGAGATGGAGGCATTGATGAAGAGCTTGCAAGAAAGAGCAACACCATCAGTCTCTGGAGAAGACTCTTGTCAGCTGTGAAATCCAGGTACCCCTATAAGGAGGACATCGATTGCCATCCAAGCAAATGGAACACCATGGAGAAAGGTATTAAGTACTTGAGAGAATTAGCTGTGCGACAGGTGATCTATGGTGATAGGCAAATAGTGAACCCTGATGCAATCCCATGCCAGCGACCCATCTTGCAGAAGTTTGTGCGGAGTGCCCCACCAGCATATTCCCACACATTGTCAACATTGGTCTGGGGAACAGATAATGAGGTACCGACTGTGACAGAAGTGGCCAAAAGAGCTCAACAGTATGAAGACAATGTCTCTGGTCCTCTACATGTCCGTTTATGAGCCCTGGAGAGTTCACTTAAAAACCTGTTTGCAAAAATAGAGAGAAGGGAGAACGGATCCTATTCATCCCCTGAGTGGACCTGTGTTGAAGCCACTAGGAGAACGCGCTCTTCTTCGAGACCAGCTAAACAGGAACAATAAATGTCACGACGTACCCTGTGGTCTCTTCTCCGTGCCTTTGGAGAGAAAATGAGCAGATGAGATGGAAAACCTACCACTGCTCTACAGGCACGAGTACTCTACTTACAAGGTAAAACAAAGAGAAGAGAGAATTCTTCCAGAAGGGAGGCTGCTCCAGTCCGCTATGAGCAGTCCTTTGGTCCAACTACATGGGCCTCAGGTCAAAACGTGAGTAGGTGGAATGAAAATGTGATTCCTGTAATCAATACCAATCCTGTAAATAGTGTAAATCCTGTAAATAAAGCAAATCCTGTCAATGGTGTAATTCCTATGACCTGCATGTACCCTGTTAACCAGATGAACCATGTAAACCCGGTGAAGTTCACAAACCCAGTCACTAATTATGGACAATACCCTCGGAATTAGAGGGGCCCTGCCTCCAGCCAGGTGGAGGAGAGGGACAACAGAGTTTATTGGACTGTGTGTATTCGATGGCCTGGCACGTTAGAACCACAAAAGTATAAAGCCCTTGTAGATACTGGTGCACAGTGCACCCTATTGCCATCTAATCATAAAGGGACTGAATCTGTTACCATTACTGGAGTAACAGGAGGATCTCAAGAACTGACTGTAGTAGAGGGTGAAGTGAGTCTAACTGGGAATAAATGGGAAAAGCACCGTATAGTGACTGGTCCAGATGCTCCGTGCATCCTTGGCACAGACTTCCTCAAGAAAGGGTATTATAAGGACCCAAAAGGTTATCGATGGGTCTTTGGTATAGCAGCTGTAGAGACTGAGGACAAGAAACAGCTGACTGTCCTACCTAACTTTTCAGAGGAGTCTTCCATTGTGGGTAAGATGTGAGTTGAGGATCAAAAGGTGCCAATTGCTACTGGAACGGTGCATTGACGACAATATCGCACCAACCGAGACCCTTTAGCTCCTATCCAGAAGCTGATCCGTCAACTAGAGAGTCAAGGGGTGGTTAGCAAAACTCGCTCACCCTTTAACAGTCCTATATGGCCAGTGCGAAAATCTAATGGGGAATGGAGATTAACAGTGGACTATCGTGGCCTGAATGAAGTTACGCCAGCAATGAGTGCTGCCATGCCGGACATGTTGGAACTCCAGTATGAACTGGAGTCCAAGGCTGCTAAGTGGTATGCTACCATTGACATTGCTAATGCATTTTTCTCTATTCCAATAGCACCAGCGTGTAGGCCTCAGTTTGCTTTCACCTGGAGAGGTGTCCAATACACCTGGAATCGTCTGCCCCAGGAGTGGAAACACAGCCCTACCATTTGTCATGGACTGATCCACACTGCAATGGAGAAAGGTGGAGCTCCGGAACACCTGCAATACATTGATGGCATCATTGTGTGGGGTAACACAGCAGAAGAAGTTTTTGAGAAAGGTAAGAAAATAATTGAAATCCTTTTAGACGCTGGTTTTGCCATAAAAAGAAGCAAGGTCAAGGGACCTGCACGAGAGATCCAGTTTTTAGGAATCAAATGGCAAGATGGGCGTCACCAGATCCCAATGGATGTGGTTAACACAATAACAGCAATGTCCCCACCAACTAACAAGAAGGAAACACAAACCTTCTTAGGTGCTGTAGGTTTCTGGAGAATGCACATTCCTGGTTACAGTCAGATTGTAAAACCTCTCTATGAAGTGACTCGAAAGAACAACAATTTTAATTGGGGTCCTGAACAAAAACAGGCCTTTGAACAGATCAAACGAGAGATTGTACATGCAGTAGCCCTTGGTCCAGTCCGAACTGGACAGGACATTAAAAATGTGCTCTCTATTGCAGCTGGAAATAATGGTCCTACCTGGAGCCTCTGGCAGAAAGCACCAGGGGTAACTCGAGGTCGACCCCTAGGATTTTGGAGTTGAGGACACAAAGGCTCCGAGGCCAACTACACTCCAACTGAAAAAGAAATATTGGCAGCATATGAAGGAGTTCGAGCTGCTTCAGAAGTGATTGGTACTGAAGCACAGCTCCTCCTAGCACCAAGGTTACCAGTCCTAAACTGGATGTTCAAGGGTAAATTCCCTTCCACTCATCATGCCACCAACGCCACATGGAGTAAGTGGGCTGCATTAATCACCCAGAGAGCTCAAATAGGGAATCTCAGTCATCCAGGAATCTTAGAGGTGATCATGGATTGGCTAGAAGGTAAAGACTTTGGAATGCCACCAGAACAGGTGGTGACACGTGCTGAAGAAGCCCCACCATATAATCAGTTATCAGATAATGATAAGCAATATGCTCTGTTTACTGATGGATCTTGCCGTCTTGTAGGAAACCATCGGAAGTGGAAAGCTGCTGTTTGGAGTCCCACACGACGAGTAGCAGAAGCAGCTGAGGGAGTAGGTGAATCAAGTCACTTTGCAGAGGTAAAAGCCATCCAACTGGCCTTAGATATTGCTGAGCAAGAAAAGTGGCCAGTTCTCTATCTCTACACTGACTCATGGATGGCAGCAAATGCCTTGTGGGGATGGTTAAAAGAGTGGAAGCAGAATAACTGGCAGCGCAGAGGTAAACCCATTTGGGCTGCCACACTGTGGCAAGACATTGCTGCTCGGATAGAGAAATTAGTTGTAAAAGTCCGTCACGTGGATGCCCACGTACCTAAACATCGAGCCACTGAGGAACATCAAAACAACCAGCAAGTTGATCAGGCTGCTAAAGTGTTCCAGACAGACTTAGACTGGGAACATAAAGGTGAACTATTTTTAGCTTGGTGGGCTCATGATACTTCAGGACATCAGGGAAGAGATGCAACATACAAATGGGCACGTGACCGAGGGGTGGATTTAACCATGGACTCTATTGTGCAGGTTATCCATGACTGTGAAACATGCGCCGCAATCAAACAAGCAAAACGGTTCAAACCTTTGTGGTATGGGGGACGATGGTCCAAGTATAAGTAATGGCAGGCCTGGCAGATTGATTACATCACACTGCCTCAAACCCGCCAGGGTAAGCACTATGTGCTTACAATGGTGGAAGCAACCACTGGCTGGCTGGAAACCCATCCTGTACCTCACGCCACTGCCCGGAACACCGTCCTGGGCCTGGAAAAGCAGATCCTGTGGCGACATGGTACTCCAGAGAGAATTGAGTCTGACAATGGGACTCATTTCAAAAACAATCTCATAGACAATTGGGTCAAAGAGCATGGTATCGAGTGGGTATATCACATCCCTTATCATGCACCAGCCTCTGGGAAAACTGAAAGAAACAATGGATTGTTAAAAACTACTTTAAAAGCAATGGGGGGTGGAACCTTTAAAAACTGGGACAAGCATTTAGCACAAGCCACACAACACCAGAGGATCCATCAATTGAGCTGGTCCTGCTCAGTCAGACCCATTACACACAGTAGAAGGAGATAAAGTCCCTGTGGTGTATGAAAGGAATCTGTTGGGGAAAACTGTGTGGGTATTTCCTGCTTCGGGCAAAGGCAAACCCATTCGTGGGACTGCTTTCGCTCAAGGACCTGGAAGTACTTGGTGGGTGATGATGAAAGATGGTGAAGTACAGTGTGTACCTCAAGGAAATTTAACTCTGGGTGAGAATACTCGATTCAGAGGTGTATATTGATTGCATAATACTAACAGTATTCAATAAGTGTCTTTCAGGATAACATCATGGTGATGACAGGAGCTAGGCTCGTCAAGTGGTGTCCAGTAACCTCCTGAGATGAATCTGCAACCTGTGGACATGAACTGTGATGAATTCCATCTTTGAGAGACTGTTACAATGGATGGAAATCTACAATCATGAACTCGATGAACTTTTATAAAGAAAGAAATGATAATCTAGTGATGGGTATGACGTAAATGGTATGGAATAAGGGGTGGAATGTCCTGGTTTGAGTGAAAACAGAACTAACTCTGTTCAGTAATTTTACTTTTCAGATCAGTTCTTCTAATTAACTGCACTTTCTGAAGTTAGCAGCCTGTTTTCACAGACAGTGCCT
>JANVCC010005116.1:2737-23555 GCA_025345505.1 Todiramphus chloris collaris | reverse complement strand
AGGGCTTGGTGGGCACCTGGTGCCGTGCCGGGGTCAACCCACCACAGATGGTACTCCTGCATTCTCTCTCTATGAACAAACCTTTCTCTCACACTCGTTAAAAGCCGCTCCCAGAGAGAAAGGGGCCCTGGCTCCCTCACAAATACCTGATCTACACCCGGGTCCTGGGTCAAGGATCTCAAATACCTCACTTCACCCCCATCCAGTTGCACACCTTTGCCCATAAGGCCCCAAACCCAAAGTAACCAGGTTGTATAAGCCTCACGCCCCCGTCGCACAATGTCTTTTTGCAGATTACGGAGGCTGTCATATGGCAGGCACTCGGTGATGATTTCAGGCTCTGGCTCTCCTGCTGGCTGTGAGGGCCCTGGTTCCCCATCATCATTAACTGGGCATGCTGATTTGGTCTTATACTTCCTCCTCTGCACAGGGGCGACTGCTGCTGGCTGGGTCTGCCCTTGTGGTTCAGCTGGAACCTGGACGCTTGTAACATTTGTGGGTTCCACTGCTGCACCATCAGGCTCCCCCTCTTTGGGGCAGGGAGAGGGTTTCCCATCAGCTGGGGAGGTGTATTCCCTCAGCATCTTACGCATCTTCAGCAGTACTGCTACCCAACTTGGGTGGTCCGTTTCTGAGGTGGGCTGTGGGGCAGGGGCAGGTTGTAGGGCAGGGTCAGGCTGCGGGGCAGGGTCTCTAGTCACTGGGGCCGTGTCAGGTTCTGGGGCAGCACCCCTAGACTCTAGGGTAGGCACCTGGGTAGTTATCCAAGCCAATCTGAATGATAAATAGAGTAGGCCTATCAACAACATTTCGTTAGTATCTAGGGGAAATATAAACCCTTCAAAAGCTGGTGGGGGTAGGCCCAAAGAACTGGTTGAAAGGATGGGAGAAAAGTTCCCATGGTGTTATGTCCTCACAGAAGGTACCATTTTTCATATAAACCCAGAACATATGCTTAGTGTATGATAGCCCTTTATTCATGTGCCCACATGTTGGGGTTTTGTGGAGTTCTTCTGTTTTCCTTCTTCTCTTAAAGAATTTTTCCACACTTGTTCGTCAAAGAGATAAATCGCTATACTTAAGAGAGACAAAAAGACCTGGCCACAGGGGGAGGGGTCCAGCCAGCCGAATAAAGGGGGTTGGGTGAAGCCCCTAGGGCACTTGTTTTGCTCCCTGCATTTGAGGTGAGGAGACGCTGCCCTCCTGGTGGAGAGAAGTCGTCCCCACTGCATCTCCTGCTCTCCTTCTACCCCTGCTGTCTCCCGAGGATCCTGCTGGACACCCTTGCGGGAGAATACTGGACTCACACAACTCTATGAGAGTTATAAAGCAAAGCCACTTTATTATCGAATTGCAGCTTAATTTATACCCTCTTTGCCTATGCAGATAAAAATTTGTCCTCATGAGGGACTTCAAATTACCAGATGTCTTCTGAAAATACAATACAGCAGATAGGAAACAGTATAGGATGTTCCTGGAGTGTGTAAAAGATAAATTTCTGACACAGCTGGTGAGTGAGACAACTAGGGAAGGCTCCCTGACAGACCTGTTGTCTAGAGGGACTTTGGGTGATGTGAAGGTTGGAGGTCATCTTGGGCATAGTGATTATGAAATAGTAGAGCTTTCAATTCTTGGGGAAGTAAGGAGGAGGGGTTAATAGAACTGCCACCTTTAAGTTCCAGAGGGCAGAGTTTGGCCTATTTAGGAGACTAGATGACAGAATCCTTTGGGGAGGCAGTCCTAAAGGACAAAGGAGTCCAGGAAGGCTGGACATTCTTCAAGAGGGAAATCTTTAAGGCACAGGAGCAGGCCATCCCAGTATGTATCAGAAACACTGTGGTCAGCAGGACTAGGGAAGTGATCATCCCCTTTTACTTGGCACTGGTGAGGCTGCACCTCGAATACTGGGGGTGGTTTTGGGACCGTGTCATTGTTTAGGGTCAGAACAACCCCTTAGACCTACAACAGATGCTCTCTGCTAACACCCCTCATACCCCAAAGGTGAAGAGAAAGGGAATAAGGGAGAGAGACTTAGCAATTAGAAAAGGAAACTAGAACAGCTTTAATGAAAATGTAAATAATAATAATTAAAAAATGGAATATATACAAATATATACAAAACCAGTATTGAACCCAACCCCCCCCCGATGGTAATTACATCACTGTCACCACTGATGCTGTGGAGCAGGCACCGGGGGAGTCCCATACTGGGCCCCTCATTGGATGGAAGCTGTGTTCAGCATCTGGATTCTGGTATCAGATTCAGGAACACACAGACTGGGATCGAAGGCAGAAAGGACAGAGTCCTCCTTGGATGCTCCGAGGAAGGAACCTAAGGAAAAGCTGGCAAAGCCATCCAAGATGGCAGAAGTGCCTCAGACCCTTCGGATCCCTTAGCCTTATACCAAATATGACGTATATGGGATGGAATACCTCATTGGTCAGTTTAGGGTCACCTGTCCTGTAAGAAGGAGACGCTGTCTGTGAAAAGAGGCTGCTAATTTCAGAAAGTGTGTGGATGCTGAAAAGCTGCTAGCAGAGGGATTTTCTCAGGTTCTCACAATATTTGTTGAGAGTCCTGACTTTCTCACACGTGTTATGAGAAACAGTAGGATGGTTTTTGTAAGTTGCACCAACACCTGGTGTTTTGTTAAGTTCTGTTTATGGTACATTGGAAAAACATTTTGAAATGGGTGTTGTAGGACTTTTAGCCAATCACCCTAGGAGATGGGTGATTACTGACCAATTGCCTTATGGGGCTAGGGTATATAAAACAGGGTTATAAATTAATAAAGTTGCTTCTTTTGCCTTCTCTTGCTGAATTTATGTGTTGCTGCATCTCTCTGCTCCCGGCATAAACAGCGACAAATGTGCAGTTAGCTAGAAGAACTGAGATGAAAAGTAAAATCACTGAACAGAATGAGTTCTGTTCTCACTCAAACCAGGACACATAAACTCAATCTCAAGGAGTAAAGGGATGGACGGGATGATCCAGTCCCTTAATTCTGGTTCCTAAAACTGTCTTGTTGATTTTCTCTAATTGCTTCCCCAAAGAGCTGATAGTGTTTTTTTAAATAGTGATTTCCTAATTAGTTCAAGTTTTTCCCTCGGTACCTAGTTTGGTAAGACCTCCCACACAATATCTCAAAAGGACTTAAGTTTTCCTTAGTCCTAGGTTTCACTCATAACCTAAGTAAGGCAATATGTAATGCTTGGTATGAATATAAGTTTCCTTCCTGACATATCTTGGATACTTGTTATTTTATCATATGATCAATTTTTTTCCACTTGTCCACTCGCTTGCATTCTATAAGGTGCATGTAACTGCCACTCAATTCCTACTAACCTGCTGTACCACTTGAGTATAAAAATGGGTACCTCTGTCTGAGGAAATGACCATTGGTATTCCAAAGCGAGGTGTTATTTTGTTTAACAGTATCTTGGTCACTTCTCCTGCCTTATTTGTTCTACAGGGAAATGGCTCTGGCCATCCAGAAAAGGTATCCGTTAATACCAGTAAATACCTATACCCCCCTTTTCTTGGGAGATCAGAAAAATCTATCCACCAGTGGTCCCCCAGAGAATTCCCCTTTCCAATCTGTCCCAACCGTACTCACTTACTAATATTTGGATTATTTTCAAACATATTTCACATTGTTGTGTTAACTGCCTGACTGTTGTATATAAATTCTTTCTGACCAATCTCTGATTCATAAATTTATATAATGGATCTGCTCCCCAGTGAGTCTTGCTATGTTCCTCCCTCACAACTCCCCATACTAATTTGGCAGGGACTACTATCCTCTAACTGAGCCCAACCTCCAGAGAGAACTTGTTGCCCCCAATTCTTTTATCAGTTCATAGTTCGAGTTTGAATATTCAATGTTTCCTTGCCTACCTAGGTTTATATTCCTATTATCTGGAATTAAGATTAAAATTTGCTTTTCTTGTATTCTTTCTGCAGCTTTTTTAGCCTCACAGTCGGCCAGGGGGTTACCTTTCTCTGGATTGGTGCTACCCCTTAGGTGCCCACGACAATGCATAATGGCAACCTTAGCTGGTAGCTGGACAGCTTCCAATAGGTGGAGTATTTCTTCTGCATGTTTAATTTGTTTTCCTTGAGTGGACAGCAAGCTTTGTTCCTTCCAAATAGCTCCGTGAGCATGGACAACTCCAAAACCATATTTGTAATATGTCCATATGTTTATCTTTCTTCCTTTTGATAGTTCCAGGGCTCTAGTTAGAGCAATTCTTTCAGCCTTTTGGCCCACTGTCCCAGAAGGTAGTGGTTGAGACTTGATTACCTTGTCCATTGTTGTTACTGCATATCCAGCCTTACGGTTCCCTTGTCGGATGAAACTGCTTCCGTTCTATGGACCAGGATTCTTCTGCATCTTCCAGAGGCTCTTCTGTTAGATGGGATCTGCTGGAATATACTGTTTCCATGGTCTCCAGTCAGTCAGGTACCACTGGTTCAGATGTCTGTCCTCTGAGGAAAGAGACTGGATTCACAATATTAGTTACTTCAATCTTAACATCATCAGATTCAACCAGAATGGCCTGATATTTTAAAAATCAGGATGGTGATACCCAATGATTTCCTTTTTGTTCTAATACCAAAGATACGGTGTGAGAAATGAGCACTGTAATCTTTTGACTACTGCAGCCATTGCCCATGGGCATCCTGGTCATCCTTTGCTCACTTCACCCAACTGATTGGAGAAGTAGGCTAAAGCCCTTTTTGTATGGTCCCCACCTTTGGGCCGGTACCCCTAATGTCTTGTACCTGGTCTCTCATACAAAAACAGCCAGAATGGCTTGGTGACGTCTGGGAGTCCTAAAGCTGGAGCCTCCATCAGCTCCTTTTTCAATTGCTTAGATGCAGTCTTCGCCTCCAAACTAAATCAGGGAGGCTTCTTTGATCAGTTATCCATAACTGACACCAACCTGTCTTTCCCAGAAATGTGTGTACGTCTTTTACCATTTGAGGTTTAGGTATCCTGCAGACATTTTCCTTCCCTAGTTCCTGAAGCCCTCCTGAGATTTGATATCCTAGGTAGGTAACTTGTTTCTTCACAATCTGGGCTTTCTGTTGAGAGACTCGATATCCACTTAGTCCAAGAATGTTTAACAAGCTTACAGTCCACCTAAAGCATTCTTCTTCGGTTTTGGTTGCAATAAGATCAACAAAATGCAAGAGGGTTCTGTCTTCTGATAGAAGTTCCCATGCCAATTGGTTGCCAAATATTGTAGGGCTATTTTTGAATCCCTGGGGTAACACTGTCCAGGTGAGTTGGGTTTTCCTCCCTGTCTTGGGCTTCTCCCATTCAAAAGCAAATAATTTTTGACTCTCTTCTGCTAATGTTAGACAGAAGAAGTCATCCTTCAAATCTCAGACAGTGAACCAAATTTGATACTCCTTGAGTTTTGTCAATAGGGTGTATGGGTTGGCTTTAACCTAACTGAGATAGCTCTAGCTTTTAATTTAACTGTTACTGGTTTAGCAGTTTTAGCTCTCCCAGGTATCTCAGAGGCCCACATTCCTGGGAATATTTGGTCCAGTATTTCTTGAGAAATTAAATTCTGTTTTTCAATTTGGATTAGTGACAAACAGAGTCTGAATTAATTGATCTTCTGAAATTTTAACTTCCACTCCTGTGGGTTTAAATTCAATTTTAGCTTCAATCAAATCCCGCCCTAGCAAGGGTTTAGGGGAATTTGGCAAATATCAAAATCAGTTTTTTCCAATTTCACAGTTTCACAGAGTATTAGGGGTTGAAAGGGACCTTGGAGATCTTCAAGTTCAACCCCCTGCCAGGGCAGGATCATATAAACTACCCTACAACCTAATCTACCCTACAACCTAATCTACCCTAACACAGGTCACTCAGGAACGCATCCAGGCGAGTTTTGAAAATCTCCAGAGAAGGAGACTCCACAACCTCTCTGTGAAGCCTGTTCCAGTGCTCTGTGACCCTTACTGTAAAGAAGTTCCTCCTCATGTTAAGGTGGAACCTCTTGTGCTCCAGCTTATATCCATTCCCCCTAGTCCTATCACAAGGCACGAGTGAGAAGAGGCTGTCCCTTTCCTCTTGACACTTAGCCCTCATATATTTGTAAACATTTATCAAATCCCCTCTCAGTCTTCTCTTTTCCAGACTAAAGAGCCCCAGGTGTCTCAGCCTCTCCTCATAAGGCATGTGCTCCAGTCCCTTAATCATCCTTGTAGCCCTCCGTTGGACTCTCTCAAGCAGATGATTTTTTCCAAATTTAATTTAATTTGTTTTCCCAAATTAAACCTGAATTGTTTAAAAAAAAAAAATGCTTTTTCTGGTTGAGCAGTAGCTCACATTACAAATACAAAATCCTTATCTACAGGTGTTAATTCTTGATTCAAAACAGAAAAAGGCTCCTGTATCAACTAGAAATTCTACTTCCTTTCCTGTTTTCCCTAGCTTTAATTTAACCAGTGGATCTGCTCAGGTAGATGCCCCAGGCCCCATCAATCTGCTTCTGCAGTCAGAGCCTGTCTGTGCTTTGGGCATTTGGTTTTCCAATGTCCGTCTTTGTTACAATATGCACACTGCTTTACACCCAATGTGATTCTCCTTCCTCCTACAGAGTTTCCTAGTCCTCCCTTTTCTTTGTTCTAAAGCTATAAATCCCTTCTCCTGTTGCTGATCACGATTTCAACAAACCTTCCTGGCTGCCTCCTTTTGTTTTTCTAATTCCCTGTCCACCCTGTCTCCTGGCTCTCATCCTCCCCAATTTACTCTTATCTCTTAGAGGAGAAGAGCTCAGGGAGGGAGTCACTGTCATTCCCGTGCCTGTGCTGTCCATGTCTCTTTCTCTCTCTTGCCTATCCTTTCCTGATGCTTACACAAAGATTGTTTGAAACTAGCCCAGAACTTATATCAATACATTGTCTTTAAAATTTCTCCATTCTGTGATTGTTCAAAACCCATCAAAAAGAACACAAACACAAAATATGACAATACAATCACACACAAAACAATAGCCAGACACTGAATTAGTTCAAAGGGGTCTTGTACCACTATATCATTTTCCTTTTATCCAATTTATCTACCCAAATTTAGCAGAAATTAAACCCTCTTGCGTTCCAGATGATCCTCAGATAACAGAGGGGGTGGGGGTGGCTGGGCTTGATTCCTGATGTACACCAAATAACTAGATACAATTTACCCAACCGGTTAGGTTGGTTTTTTTTTCCCTTCAGTCCAAAAGTAAAAAAGTAAAATAATCCCGGGAATCACCAAGCAAGCTACAATTGCAGATCAGAACTCCACACTCGCTTCCCAGCCCTGCTACGTCTCAAGCACACTCAGTTTATTCATACATACCTTAACAGCAATAGTGATGATTTAAGTTTACCAAACAATGATAATAACTTAACCACACAATAACATAACATAAGCAATTAAAATAATGTGGATCATGCACAAAGTCCATATGCCATTGTAATAGTCCAAAATACCAATAAATCTTTTAGTCCCGCCCAAATACAGAATACCAGGTATGCATACAAAATCCAAGACCAAATACCAGGTATGGATACAAATACCATACGGTTCGCAGTATGCTCAAGATATTAAAATATCTGGCATACGGTACCCTTCATAGGATGTCTCCTACATATTATGGGCACCCCCAAAGCCAAAGGTATACCTCCCAAACCAAAACCAAATTTCCAAAAAGAATGCCTTACCAGGATGGTCCTTGTCTGCTCCCACAGGGAGCTGGGTGAGTCGAGGAGTCCCACCAGGAAATCCTGGGGGTGCCCATGGAGCCCTTTTTCTCATCAGATCCCGCAGACGAGCAGAGTCAGTCCCATCTGGGGTGCCAAACTGATGCAGTGAAAACTCAATAACTGAAGTTGGAATACTACAGAGGCCTACCCTGTGACCTGTCCTGTTTAAAAAATTTATCTATAACCTTCATTGACCTTGGTGTCTGCAGAACTGTTTCCCTCACATATTTTCACTTGTCTCTTTGGCAATTGCTGTTGAGCAGCTTCCCCCCCCCCCTTCTTAAATATGTTATCACAGAATGGTAGGGGTTGGAAGGGACCTCTGGAGATCATCTAGTCCAACCCCCTGCTAAGGCAGGTTCACAGGAATGCATCCAGGTGGGTTTTGAAAGTCTCCAGAGAAGGGGACCCCACAACCTCTCTGGGCAGCCTGTTCCAGTTTTTCCTCACGTTTAGGTGGAACTTCCTGTGTTCCAGTTTGTGCCCGTTGCCCCTTGTCCTATCACTGAGCACCACTGAAAAGAGACTGTTCCCATCCTCTTGACACCCACCATTTAGATATTGATAAGATCCCCTCTCAGCCTTCTCTTCTCCAGGCTAAACAGCCCTAGATCTCTCATCCTTTCTTCATAAGAGAGATGTTCTAGTCCCTTAATCATCCTCGTAGCCTTCCATTGGGCTGTATAGGGTTGAGTGCCTATGGGTAAGAATCAGAGGGAAGGCCAAAAAGTCTGATATCGTGGTGGGAGTCTGTTATAGACCACCCAACCAGGATGAAGAGGTGGATGAAATATTTTATAAGCAGTTAGGAGAGGTTTCACGATCACTACCCCTTGTTCTCGTGGGGGACTTCAACTTCCAAGATGTCTGCTGGAAATACAATACCACAGAGAGAGAACAGTCCTGGAGGTTCCTGGAGTGTGTAGAAGATAACTTCCTGATGCAGCTGGTGAGGGAGTCAACTAGGGAAGGTGCGCTCCTGGACCTGCTGCTTGTGAACAGAGCAGGACTTGTGGGGGAAGTAATGGTTGGAGGCCATCTTGGGCATATTGATCATTAAATTATAGAGTTTTCAACTCTTGGGGAAGTAAAGAGGGGGATCAGTAAAGCTGCCACCTTGGATTTCCAGAGGGCAGAGTTTGACCTGTTCAGGAGACTGATTGGCAGTGTCCCTAAGGAGGCAGTCCTGAAGGGTAAAGGAGTCCAGAAAGGCTGGACATACTTCAAGAAGGACGTCTTAAAGGCGCAGGAGAAGATGTCCTGGTGTGCTGAAAGATGAGCCAGCAAGGAAGAAGACCAGCCTGGATGAATAGAGAGCTTTGGCTGGAACTCAGGAACAGAAGGAGAGTTTATGGCCTTTGGAAGAAGTAGCAGGCCTCTCATGAGGAAAACAAAGATGTAGTGAGGCTATGCAGGGAGAAAATTAGGAGACCTAAAGCCCAACTAGAACTCAACCTGTCTACTGCTGTTAAAGACAATAAAAAATATTTCTATAAATACATTAAAAACAAAAGGAGGACCAGAGAGAATCCCCATCCTTTATTGGATGCAGGGGGAAACATAGTGACAAGGGATGAGGAAAAGGTGCTTAATGCCTTCTTTGCCTCAGTCTTTAGCAATAGAACTAGTTCCCTAGACACCCAGCCCCCTGAGCTGGAAGACTGGGGGGGGCAGAATGAGACCTTCACAATCCAAGAGTAAATATTCAGTGACCTGCTGCACCACCTAGACATACGGTCTCGGGGACAGATGGGTTACACCGAAGAGTACTGAAGGAATTAGCAGATGTGCTCACCAAGCCTCTCTCCATCATTTACCAGCAGTCCTGGCTAACCAGGGAGGTCCTAGCAGACTAGAGGGTAGCAAATGTGATTCTCATCTACAAGAAAGGCCAAAAGGAGGATCTGGGGAACTACAGGCCTGTCAGTCTGACCTCAGTGCTAGGGAAGGTAATGGAACAGATCATATTGAGTGCCATTATGCACCATATACAGGACAACTAGGGAATCAGGCATAGGCAGCATGGGTTTATGAAGGGCAGGTCCTGCTTGATGAACCTGATCTCCTTCTATAACAAGATGACTCACCTAGTGGATGATGTTGTCTACCTGGATTTCTGTAAAGTCTTTGATACTGTTTCCCACAACAGTCTAATGAAAAAAACTAGCTGCTCATGGGTTGGATTGGTGTACGCTCTGCTGAGTAAAACACTGGCTAGATGGCTGGGCCCAGAGAGTGATGGTGAATGGAGTTAAATCCAGCTGGCAGCTGGTCACAAGGGGTGTTACTTAGGGCTCATTATTGGGACCACTTCTGTTTAACATCTTTATTAATGATCTTGATTAGGAGATGGAATGCACCTTCAGTAAGTTTGCAGATGACACCAAGTTGGGTGGGGGTGTTGATCTGCTTGAGGGTAGGGAGGCACTACAGCAGGACTTGGACAGAATGGGTTGATGGACTGAGGTCAATTGTATGAGCTTCAACAAGGCCAAGTGCTGGGTCCTGCAGTTGGGCCACAAGAACCCCAGGCAACGCTACAGGCTTGGGGAAGAGTGGCTGAAAATCTGGAAGAAAGGGACCTAGGGGTACTGATCCACACGTGGCTGAATATGATCTAGCAGTGTGCCCAGGTGGCCAAGAAGGCCAACAGCACCCTGGCTTATATTAGAAATAGTGTGGCCAGCAGGACCAGGGAGGTGATTGTTCCTCTGTACTCAGCATTTGTAAGGCCATACCTCAAGTACTATGTTCAGTTTTGGGCACCTCAATACAAGAAAGACATATGGAGCAGGTCCAGAGAAGAGCAACTAAGCTGGTGAAGGGTCTGGAGAACAAGCCTTATGAGGAACAGCTGAGGGAAATGGGGCTATTTAATCAGAAGGAGGTTGAGGGGAGATCTTCTTGCTCTCTACAACTACCTGAAAGGATGTTGTAGAGAGGTAAGAACTGGTCTCTTTGCACAAGTAACTAGTAATAAAACAGGAGGGAATGGCCTCAAGCTGTATTAGGGGAGGTTTAAAGTGGCCATTAGGAAGAATTCTATCACTGAAAGGGTTGTCGGGCATTGGAACATGCTGCCCAGGGAAGTGGTTGATTCATCATCCCTGGATGTGTTTAAAAGCCATATAGATGTGGTGCTTGGGGATATTGCTTATGTCCTGGTTTGAGTGAGACCAGAACTAATGCTGTTCAGTAATTTTACTTTTCAGTTCAGTTCTTCTAACTAATTACACTTTCTGAAGTTAGCAGCCTGTTCTCGCAGACAGTGTCTGCTTCTAACAGTGATAACACCCCGTGTTTAGAGTTACTACCAAGGATTGGTATGTAGACCAAGGCCACTGCTGGATCTTGCGTACCATGTTGGGGGGGTGCAGAAAAGTGAAAGGCTGCACCTGCAGGGAGGAGCGGACTGGACAGGTGACCCTAAACTGACCAATGAGGTATTCCATCCCATATACGTCATATTCAGCATAAAGCTGAGGGATCTGAAGGGTCTCTGGGCTCTTCTCCCCTCTTGGACTGCTTTGCCAGCTTTTGCTTGGCTTGGCTCAGGTCTTCTTTCAGTTCCTTCCTCAGAGCATCCAAGGAGGACTCTGTCCATTCTACCTTTGATTCCAGTCTGTGTGTTCCTGAATTCGGTACCAGAATCCAGCTCCTGAATACAGCTCCCATGTGATGTGGGGCCCAGTCTGGGACTCCCCTGGTGCCTGCTCCACAGCATCAGTGGTGATAGTGATGTAATTACCATCGGGGGCTTGGGTTCAATACTGGTTTTGTATATATTTGTATATATTCCATTATTATTATTATTATTTTCATCTTCACTAAAGCTGTTCTAGTTTCCTTTTCTAACTGCTAAGTCTCTCTCCCTTATTCCCTTTCTCTTCCCCTTTGGGGAGGGGTTAACAGAGAGCATCTGTTATAGGTCTAAGGGGCTGCCCTGACACTAAACCGTGACAAGCCATTACCCCTTGTCCTGTCACTACAAACCCTTGTGAATAGACCCTCCCCTACTTTCTCTTTAATCACCTCCCTGTCCTCCATGTGTCTTAGCATATTTCCTAGGAAGATCTGTTCCATGATCTTCGCAGGCACAGAGGTGAGGCTGACAGGTCAGTAATTCCCAGGGTCTTCCTTTCTATCCTTTCTAAAAATGGGTGTGATGTTTCCTTTCTTCCAGTCACTAGAGACCTCACCTGACTGCCAGGACTTTTTGAATATTATGGACAGTGGCTTTGCAACTGCATCAGCCAATTCCTTCAGTACTCTGGGATGCATCTCATCGGGTCCCATGGACTTGTGTGTATTAAGGTTCCTCAGGTATTCACAAACCTTGTCCTCATTGACTGTGGGAGGGACTTTGTCTCACTGGTCCCTGTCTCATGGGCCATCCACTTGAGAGCTGTGAGATGTGCTGTGAGAGAAGTTGCCATTGAAAACTGAGACAAAAAAGTTGTTCAGGACCTCGACCTTCTCCTCGTCTGTTGTTACTAACTCACCATTGCTGTTCCTCAGGGAGGGTATGCCTTCTTTTACCTTCCTCTTCTGGTTTATGTACCTATAGAAGCCCTTCTTGTTTTTCTTTGCAGCTCCAGCTGCGCCTTGGCCTTTCTCACCTCATCCCTATACAACCGGGCAATGTCCCTGTATTCTCCCCAGGACATCTGTCTCTGCTTCCACTGCGTGTGCAGTCTCATCTTGTCTTTTAGTTTGACCAGCATGTCTTGACTCAACCATGCTGTTCTCTTTCTTTCCCTACCCGATTTCCTACAGCAGGGAATTGAGAGTTCTTGCGCTCTATGAAGATGCAAGACTCAGGCCTGATGAGCTCCCAGAGAGCTCTATTGGGCCTCACTTAGGTTCAGTATTTATAGGGTCGTGAGATGATTGACTTTGGGCAAAACTAGGCTGGTAATTTTCCACTATGACCACCAAACTTCCATGGGGGGAGGTGCAGTCCCACCTTAGCTCCCTCTATTCGGAATATTCAGGAGCAATGTCGATGATCAGGGAAGGCCCAAACACTTTATCTCACTGACTCATTCTCTGAGCCTTAATCAGCCGATACTGTGTTGGTTCCAGGTGTCGCAAAAGGTCAAAGTATATCAGAAAACAAAACTGGTTTTGGCTTCAGGAGGCCGTACACAAGGATGAAGTACACTGGAAGCCAGGGCCTACCAAGTTTTCCACACTCCTGCTCTCATCAGGCCTCAGCAGTATCTAACAAAGAACATCAGTACCACTTGTATTGCAGCCTAGGAGCCTTTCATAGAGCAGCCTAGGACTGAGCCTCATTGAAGAGCGATCGAGGGCGGGGGGGTCTGTACCACCACAGCAGGTTCATCTCAGGTTACTGGACGCCACTCAATGAAACTAGATACTGTCATCACCACGATGCTATTCTGAAAGACACTTATTGAACACTGTTAATATTATGCAATTAATATACAGTTTTGAATTGAGTATTCTCACCCAGAGTTAAATTTCCTTGAGGTACACATTGTACTTCACCATCTTTCATCATCACCCACCAAGAACTTCCAGGACCTTGAGAGAAAGCAATCCTAAGAATGGGTTTGCCTTTGCCCAAAGCAGGAAATCCCCACAGTTTCCTCAAGAGATTTCCTTCATACACCACAGGGACTTTATCCCCTTCTACTGTGTGTAATGGGTCTGACTGAGCAGGACTGGCTCGATTGATGGATCTTTTGGTGTTAACTAACCAGGTGGCTTGGGCTAAATGGTTGTCCCAGTTTTTGAAGGTTCCACCCCCCATTGCTTTCAGAGTACTTTTCGACAATCAATTGTATCATTCAACTTTGCCAGAGGCTGGTGCATGATAGGGGAAGTAATACACCCACTTGATACCATGCTCTTTGGCCCAATTGTCTATAAGATTGTTGTTAAAATGAGTCCTGTTTTCAGATTTAATTCTCTCTGGAATACCATGTCACCACAGGATCTGTTTTTCAAGGCCCAGGATGGTATTGCAGGAAGTGGCATGAGGTACAGGATGGGTTTCCAGCCATCCGGTGGTTTCTTACACCATTGTAAGCACATAGTTCTTATCCTGGCGGTTTTGAGGAAGTCTGATGTAGTCAATCTGCCAGGCCTCGCCATACTTATATTTGGACCATCATCCCCCATATTGTGGGATCATTCCTGGAGGAGAATGGGCATGCCTGCTATCAGCAAGACTGTGTGGGAGTAAATTGGGCTGCGGGCGACGACCTTGAGATATGCTTGAGAACGGCAAGGAAGGAAGCAAAGCAGTGAAGCAAGAAGATAAAGAAGAAGAAAGTAGAAGATAACCAGGATGGGAAGTGGTGATGGAAGTGATGTAGAATAGCCAATTATGTATTAGCTTAAGGCGTGTGTACAGTATGTAGAAAAACAAATGTAACCAATCAGCTAAGCTTTGGGTGTGTGATCAGGGGCTTGAACTGTATATATTGCAGCTGCTTTTGTGAATAAAGGTCTTCAGTTATAACTCTCATAGAGTTGTTTGGAGTCCATCACCGATCACCTTGTCAAGTAGTGACCCCGACATAGCAAAGGAGAATATGAGCTGCAGAGGTAAGGTGTGACTGGCTGGAAGCTGCACAGCTGGACTGGTGCAGGGGGTCAGACGACGGCCTGAAAGGAAGAGGAATCATTGCAATGGAACTCTCGCCCGACAGGTGAGCAGCTGGCGTAGAATGGGTCAGAATATAAGTCAAGAAGATGGAGCGATGGTTAGGATCCTGCTACATATACTCTCTAAGAGAGGGATAAAATATGAAGAGAGCACCTTAAGAAAGCTGTTACAGTGGTGCCGGAATCAGGGTTTTGCTCCTGATCCTGCATTGGGTTTTAAGCCAGAGACTTGGACTGAAGTGGAGGAAAAAATATGGGATGCAATTTGTAAAGGTGATAAAGTTGCTGTTGAAGTCGCTATGGCATGGTGGTTAGTTACCAGTACACTGCAATCTATGAAAGCAGAAAGAAATGCGGCAGCCAGGGCAGAAGCAGCAGTACAGCCGGCCATAAATCTATTCTCGCCCCCACCTAATCCATTTTCATCTCCAGTGGATGCCCTTTCACCTGCACCGACTGCACCAACAGTGCCTATAGAGCAAGTCAAAGATAAGGGGGGGTACAAGTGAGGAGGGAAATTGTCCCACAGAGTGTGTTCACCATAACCCACAATGCCCGGGTGTGGGTATGGAAGCACCTCCAAAGCCGACCCCTCCGATAAAACCTCCTCAGCATAATAAGGTCCCTCCGACAGCAGCACCAAGAGGCATTCCTAAGATCTCGCCCTCCCCACCTGACCCTGCAATAGATTATCCACCGCTGCTGGAGGACAGTGATGATGAGTGGGATAAGCCCCCGGTAACAATATACGGTGAAAGGCAAAAGCGAGTGGGGGGCAATGTGTGGGCTGTGATCCTAGAGCGCGGTGGAGGAATGTGTATGAGGGAGCTCTGAGGGACGGAATAACTGATGTGCCATTTGCATTCCCAGTTACGGTAGTGCAGGCGGGGCCAAACCAGTGGGTGCCTTTTCATTGGGACTTAATCAAGGAGGTTCGTAAATCGGTTTTGAATTATGGGTTGCAAGCACCCTTTATGCAAGCTCTGTTAGATAATATTTTTGGGGGTCAGTTTTTGACACCCTGGGATTGTTGGCAGATGATTGATATGCTCTCAATGCTGACTCAGTGGCTTTTGTGGCAAGATAGATGGTATAAGTTGTGCATGCAAGAGTCATTAAAAAATATTGAAAGAAAGGAGGGAGACTCGCTGTGTCTGATAATGTTTGAGCAAATGACTGGTCAAGGTCCGTTTGTGAATGTACAATTACAGGCTCGCCTACCTATAGAGGCTTTACAGCTAATAGGGCGCTTGGCGCTGTCGCCTTGCGTGTCGACACAAATGAAGGCGAGCAGCCAGGCAGCTTGGCAAGCCTCTGCGCCAGAACTGCAGCGAGCACCGGAGTGGACGTGGAAACAGCAGTAGAAGTAACGCTGTGGGACACAGCAGTTCAGTGTGTGCCCACTAATGTTAAAGGACCCTTAGGATATGGCTTGAGTGCACTTTTATTAGGTCGATCATCAGCAACAAAGAAAGGACTGTTTGTGTTACCTGGAGTTATTGATGCGGACTTTACTGGACAAACACAGATTATGGTGTGGACTCCCTCCCCACCAGTTAACATACCTGCAGCCAGTCACATTGCTCAGCTAGTGCCTTTCACTGCGCAGATACCTCGGGCCTTAACAAATGAAAGGGGGGAGGGTGGATTCAGCTCAACTGGACAGCCAGAGATTTTTTTCACCTTAGACATCAGTCAGTGAAAGCCAAAAATGAAAATAAAGTTTATTCATCCTCACAGTCACAGCCAGCCGAAAGTTTGGATACATGACATGCTAGTGGACACTGGAGCGGATGTGACAATACTTAGCCAGCATACCTGGCCACCGACCTGGCCTCTTACCAATCCCGCTCGTGGACTGATGGGGGTGGGAGGAATTTCTATGACACAACAAAGCATGGTGGTCCTTACATGTAGAGAATCTGGACGGGTTTTGTTGTTCTGTGCGACCTTATGTAGCACCTATACCCATTAGTTTGTTGGGACATGATGTGCTAAGTCAAATGAATGTTACCTTGTCTAGCAATCCTCAGGGTTTTATGTAGCGGCCATTGAGGAGCAACCAAAACTCAAATTGCAGTGGAAAACAGACACTCCAGTATGGGTTGATCAATGGCCGCTAACAACAGTAAAAGTCAATAAATTACAGGAATTGGTCACTGAACAATTAGAAAAGGGACATATTTGGCCTACAACTAGTCCCTGGAATACACCCGTATGTGTGATACCAAAAAAGAGCGGAAAATGGCAACTGCTACATGACTTAAGGAAAATCAATGAGGTCATTGGGAGTCCTTCAGCCAGGGCTACTATCTCCCAGTATGATTCCTCAAAATTGGGAATTGTTAATTATAGACCTTAAGGATTCCTTTTTTACCATTCTGCTGGATGGAGAAGATGTGGATAGGTTTGCATTTTCTGTTCCTAGTACGAACAAGGCTAGTACCATGCAAAGATATCATTGGGTGGTATTACCACAAAGAATGAAAAATTCGATCCCTATGTGCCAAATTTATGTAAATTGGGCCCTACAGCCAATTAGAAAAAAATGGCCTCAATATATCATTTAACATTATATGGATGATATTTTGATTGCAGGAGAGACAATTTCAAAGACTCAGGCCTTGGTCCTTGTAGTGGATTTTAACTACCCTGACATTTGCTGGAGAGATAACACAGCAAGGCACCAGCAGTCCAGGATGTTCCTCAAGTGTGTAAATGATAACTTCCTCCTCCAAATGGTGGAGGAACCGACAAGGAAAGGTGCTATGCTGGACCTTGTTTTGACCAACAGGGAAGGGCTGGTGACTGATGTAAAACTTAGGGAAAATCTTGGCTGTAGTGATCATGAAGCAATTGAATTTAAGATCCTCAGGGCATCGAGGAGGATGTACTGATGTGTGGAAAACAAACTCTACAACCCGTGAAAGGTTATAAAGCAGGTATGTTTATTACGGCGCCGGGTGCAAGGGGGATCGTTCCTCCTAACTTGCACACTGAAGTGTCCATCGAGCAGGTATTTATTACACCAAAGCATGCATATTTAACAGAGTTAGTTACATATTCATGATATGGGGTTGGATTATTATAATCACTCCCGGGAACTCATTATCATAGGCCTCCTCCCATTGGCACTTGTGCAATGCCGTCTGGTGGTCGTGGGCAGGGGTCTTCGGGAGGAAGGCTCTCAGTCTTCCTCGAGGTGTACTTTTCACCTTTTGTCTCAGGATGCAGAGTTGCGATGAGTCAGAGATCACAAGACTGGGGGGGAGGCTCTTCTTTATTCCTCCCTGTCTTGGAGTAATCTTCCCTTATCTACAAGCCATGCAAGATGAGCTAAGGCCCATCAAGCTTGTCTCAAGGCCTCAGCATCCTGTCTCCTGTTTATCTCAGGATGCCCCAGGATAACAATGGCTGCTCAACTTGCTTTATTACCTTTCAAGCAGAATACTGTCCCCCTCACTTCAATTCCTCCCTTTTCTTATAACTTAGTAAATACTTTTACTAATAACTCCAGGTGAGGAGAGGTCCTTCTGAAAATATTTACGAGATTCTATTCTCTGTCTTAACTGGTGTTTCTTCCCACTGACTATAATCATCCAATAAATTTGAAGCCCAACACAAAGCATCTAAAAGACACGCACATTAATATTCCCAACACTATCAACCCCACTATCATCAGGTTCCTGGACTGTGTGGAAGATAACTTCCTGACTCAGCTGGTAAGTGAGCCTACCAGGGGAGGTGCCTTGCTGGACTTGTTGTTCACAAACAGAGAGGGACTAGTGGGTAATGTGGTGGTTGGAGGCCGTCTTGGGCTTAGTGACCATGAAATGATAGTTTTCAATTCTTGCCCAAGTAAGGAGGGGGAGCAGCAGGACTATTGCCATGGACTTCTGAAGGGCAGACTTCAACCTGTTTAGGACACTGGTTGAGAAAGTCCCTTGGAGTACAGTCCTAGAGGGCAAGGGGGTCCAGGAAGGCTGGAGTGTTTTTAAAAAGGAACTCTTAAAGGCCCAGGAGCAGGCTGTCCCCATGTGTTGTAAGACAAACAGGTGGGGAAAACGACCGGCCTGGCTAAATGGGGAACTTCTGGCGGACCTTAGGAGGAAGAGGAGAGTCTACCACCTTTGGAAGAAGGGACAGGCTACTCAAGAAGAGTACAGGGATTTAGGTAGGTTGTGTAGAAAGAATATTAGGCGGGCAAAAGCTCAACTAGAACTCAGCCTGGCCACCGCTGCAAGAGACAACAAAAAGAGTTTTTACAAATATATTAATAACAAAAAAAGAACTAGGGAAAATCTCCATCCCTTACTGGATGCAAGGGGGAACATTGTTATCAAGGATGAGGAAAAGGCTGAGGTACTTAATGCCTTCTTTGCCTCAGTCTTTAATAGTCAGTCTGCTTATCCTCATGGCATTCAATCCCCTGAGCTGGAAGATAGGGATGGAGACCAGAACAGTCCCCTTATAATCCAGGAAGTGGTAGTTAAAGATCTTCTAAGCCAACTGGAAACCCACAAGTCTATGGGGCCAGATGGGATCCACCCGAGAGTGCTGAGGGAATTGGCAGTGGAACTTACGAAGCCTCTCTCCATCATTTATCAGCGATCCTGGTCAACTGGGGAGGTCCCAGATGACTGGAGACTTGCCAATGTGACACCCATCTATAAGAAGGGCAGGAAGGATGATCCAGGGAACTACAGGCCTGTCAGCCTGACCTCAGTCCCGGGAAAGAATATGGAACAGTTCATTTTGAGGGTGATCACACAGCAAGTGCAGGACAATGGGGGGATCAGGCCCAGCCAACATGGGTTCATGAAGGGCAAGTCCTGTTTAACCAACCTGATCTCCTTCTATGACCAGGTGTGTTCTGATTAACGTGTCCTATCCTCAGTGCCGAAATGCTGGGAGACACCGAGGGTCCACTGTGAGACTCAGACTCTCATAGAGAGGAAGGCAAAATGGCATTTTATTAAAGGCTACAGGCACTTATATACCAGTAACAGACCCAGCCCTTCGTGGGTGGTATCCTACCTGGTTTCTACGTTTCCGTTACAGCACGTGATCTTCCGCATCGCCACATCCTTATACTACCACAATTCCCCCCCCATCCATGCCAGTGAAGATACAATATTAAGTGCATTGGTGATGATAGTCAGTCATGTGAGCTAACAAGACATACTGTACCTCTACTGTGTCTAAGTGAGACTTAATTAATGCCACTAGTCTGTTAAGAACGCAAGGTCCAAAAGTTAAAGGTAGCAGCAAGATAAGAAGAAGACCAGAAAGAGTAGATAACAAAGTGGTTATCCAGGGTGATTGGAATCCCCAGTGTCCCATTTGGCATTGGCAGTGACACAATGTGGACCTTTCCAGCGATTCAGTACAGTTGGGCCCATCAACTGGCATACCGTGACATTGAAGGAGGGAGCACCCGGAGTCACTATAGACTGGAGTGTTCGCGATTCTTGAGGTTGCATCAGCGTCCAGTTGTACGAGCAATCACCGTTGACAAAGGACACCAAAACCAGTAGCAGTACTAAAAGGCTCCAGATCCTTCCCTTTCCCTGTAAAAGAATCTAAAGGCATGCGTTATCATTGCGGTTAAAGTCAGGTTGATACATCTCGCAGGGACCCGCCTAACTTCTGGTTCCACAATTCCCCCCTTTTTGTTTAAAGACGAAAAAGAGATCATTAGTAATCTTCTATGGGTAGCCTTGCAGAAAGGAGAACAATCGCAGCATAAGGCATCTGCTTGGCAATGGCCAGTTACCAAACAGAGCCTAAACTGAATACTGATAAGGGGTCGGTCTGGTAATGGCCAGTTGCCAGACAGAGCCCAAATAGGATGCTGACAAGGGGTCGGTCCGGTAATGGCCAGATACCGGACAGAGCCCAAATCAGATGCTGCTTTAAAGTGGGCGGAGTCTCCAGTGATGCCATAGGAAATACATCTAGCTAACAAATTCTACATCATAATTCTGTCAGGTACTAATCTTAAATAGAAATTTACATCAGTTATTAATTCCAAAATAGCCTTAAGGGCTTTAACTTTCTGACTCCATAACAAAGAAACTTAAAGTTCAGTCTCTGCTGTGGAAGGACCATCCCAGTCTTTGCCTGTAGACAGACCATCTACCTGACGGTCGGTGTCCTGGCCATCACCAGAAGGATCATTCGGTTGACGGTCGGCATTGTGGTCATCATCCGGAGGGCCTGCATTCCGGTCTGTATTTGGAGGTTGCCTGTTCTGCCCCTGGCACCGCAGGTCAGGGCGAACGCATCTCGCAGGTAGCCACCATACTTCTAGTTCATCAGGATGAGATACAGCTGTGTATCCTCGACCAAGAACAACCAGTGACCACCCAGGTGACCACATATCTGTTCCTGGAAAACATACTAACACCT
>JANVCC010005113.1:386-10610 GCA_025345505.1 Todiramphus chloris collaris | reverse complement strand
GGCAATGGAGCTGGGGAAGGGGCTGGAGCACAAGGGTGCTGAGGAGCGGCTGAGGGCCCTGGGCTTGTTCAGCCTGGAGAGAAGGAGGCTGAGGGGAGACCTTCTGGCTCTGACAGCTCCTGACAGGAGGCTGGAGCCAGGGGGGTCAGGCTCTGCTCCCAAGGAACAAGGGACAGGACAAGAGGAACCAGCCTCCAGTTGCCCCAGGGGAGGTTTAGGTTGGACAAGAGGGACAATTTCTTCTCCTGCAGGGTTGTCCAGGGCTGTGCCAGGCTGCCCAGGGCAGTGGTGGAGTCCCCATGATCCCTGGAGGGGTTTCCAAGCCCCCCGTGGAGCTGTGGTGCTGAGGGACAGGGGTCAGTGGTGCCCTGGCAGTGCTGGGGACCCGGCTGGACTCCAGAAGCTCAAAGGTTTCTCCCATCCAAAGCATTCTATGTTTCTAAAAGCACCTTTGTAAGAGCCCAAAATTTCCATGTCGTGCTGCTCGTGTCCTGCAGCCCTGCTGCTGCCCGCGCACTGTGTTTCTGGTTCAAATCTGGTTCGAATCTGGTTCCAGTCCTGCTGTGGGTGAGGTGCTGGTGAGTCGGCTGCTGTGTGGGCACCCGGTGTTCTGCCCTCTGGGAATGGGTCGAGATTCGCCTCTTGCCAAGTTTCTTCTCCTGTGAAGTTAGGCTGAAATGTGACATGAAGGAGAAGGTTTGGATAGTTACTGGGCTGGAGTTTGGTTTCTTTGGTTTCAGTTTGGTTTCTTTATCGGTCTGGACTCTGTGTCTGGTTGCTGCTCGTGGCCGGGGGATGCGGTCAGTCCGCTTGGTGGGTTTGAGAGCAGGTTGGGCTTTCCCCAGGGGACCAGCTTGGGACGGTGGCTGATGTGGGGCTGCCGCAGTGGCTGTGAGGAGCTGCCCAGCCCCAGCCCCAACACAGCCCCTTTGTGTTCCACCACAGAAAAGCCATTCTCGGGGCTCCTCTCACACGAACGTAACGAGGGAACAGGGTGGTCATTGTCCTCCAGGCAGACACTCATCGTGTTGTTTGGGGCTGCTGTGCCCGCCGGTGCAGTGGGTCTGCTGGGATGGGGCAGGACTCGGGCTCTGGCTGAGCATGACCTGTTGGGCCAAGTCCTGAATCCCTCTTCCTGCCTTATTCTTTCCCTCTGTTGTTTTATAAATCCCCCAAAGCATCTCCCCGTTCTCGGGAAGGAGGAGCTGGTGTCCACGGGCTGGAATATTCCAGCTTCTCCCCTCCTGAGGGTTGCTGAGTCCCAGATGACAGTGGTTCTCGGCGGTGGAGGCTGGTGGGATGAACACAGAAGCCTACATGTGGGGAAGAGCTCAAAGGTACTTGTCTCCTACTGAGGATGGAAGAAGGGAGAAGGAAAAGGGGCTTTGGTCCAGAGCTCGTCTCTGGCAGGGCTCTGCTGGGGTGAGGTGTGGTGGGTAGTGCAGGGGAAGTGAGAGCCAGTGATGACTTGGCCTGTCATGGTCCTATCCGAAAGTGAAACAGCCAGTTGTGTTTCCTGGTTGGCGTGCTCAAGAGAACTGCATGGCTCCGAGAGCTGGTGGGCTCTGGGCAGCTGTCCAGCCCCGTCAGGGTGCTCCAAAGCACAATCCTGCTGAGGTGTCCAGGGCAGGGTCCTGCTGAGATGGCTTCCACCAGATGTTGGGACTGCAGCTTGCTCCCTCTTCATCTCTGCATGGGAGAGCTGGAGGTTGCTGACTGGAAATTTGTGGGCTTGTCCCCTTAAGCTGTTGAATTATTTTTCCCTAAAAAGTGAAGTCCATCCTATGAAGAAAGAGAAGTGGAGGTGTGGGATGGGGGATTTGGCATTTTGTGATGACTAGAAAAGCTGCTGGAGTGTCGGGGGGCTCTGCAGAGGGGTCTGGCTGGGCTGGAGCGATGGGTGAGGCCAATGGGCTGAGGGTCAACAAGGGCAAGGGCCGGGTCCTGCCCTTGGGTCCCACCAACCCCTGCAGTGCTCCAGGCTGGGGCAGAGCGGCTGGAAAGTGCCCGGCGGGAAAGGCCCTGGAGGGGTTGGTGGACAGGCAGCTGGAGATGAGCCAGAGAGTGCCCAGGGGGACAAGAAGCCACCAGCATCCTGGCTGTGTCAGCACTGGGGTGGCCAGCAGGAGCAGGGCAGGGATCGTCCCCCTGCACTGGGCACTGGGGAGGCCGCCCCTGGAATCCTGGGGTCAGGTTTGGGCCCCTCACTCATTCCCAGAAGGACCTTGAGGGGCTGGAGCGTGGCCAGAGAAGGGCAACAGAGCTGGGGAAGGGGCTGGAACACAAGGGTGCTGAGGAGTGGCTGAAGGCCCTGCTGGGCTGCAGCCCAGGGTGCCAGTGGCTCTGGGTGCCAGCGCACGGGGCTGGCTCAGCTCCAGCTCCTTCCCCCCAGGTCCTTCTCCATGGGGCTCTCTCCAGCCTGGGCTGATGCGGGGGGTTGTCCCAGCCCATGTCAGGATCTTGCACTTGGCCTTGTTAGCCTCCTGAAGGTCACATGGGCCCAAGTCTTGACCTCGTCCAGGTCCCTCCAGATGGTTTCAGGTCCCTTTGGATGCCACCCAGTCCCTCAGGCCTTTCAGAGCTGTGCCATGCCCTGTTCTCACTGGCCGGCACTGGGCAGCTGTGGCCTTGTGCCAGGGGCCAGCACCTCGTGGGACACGTTGCCGAGGGCTGTGCTGGCCAGAACCACAGCGGGGGTTGATGCAATAGCTCCTGCTTCTTGCGGGGTGGTTGACCAACTGCTGCTGGACACCGCTTGCAATCCTGCAAGGGTGACGTGGGTTGTTGCTCGTTCCAAGAGCACCATTGGGGACCTGGTGCCTGATGTGCATCTGCTGGAGCAGGTCTGGGGCATGGTTTGGGGACAGGGTGTCACTGGCCGGGTCTGAGCAGCGAGTGCTGCGGGCAGGAGCTGGATGTCCCATGCTTGGTTGTGTTTCCTGGCTCTGAGCCTGGTGGGTTCATGCTGGGCTGCAGGAAGCCACCTCGGAACCTACGCTTAGTGCTTTGCAGCAGGAAGTGTTTGATGATGCTTTAATGCAGCTGAACTTATGAATAATTTCTGCTTTGAGGTTTCTGCTTTTTCTGGGGGGTGTGAAGAAGAGTCTGGGCAGCAGGTTGAGGGAGGTTCTCCTGACCCTCTGCTCTGTGCTAGTGAGGCCACCTCTGGATTGTGTCCAGTTCTGGGCTCCCCAGCTCAAGAGAGGCAAGGAGCTACTGGAGATAGAACAGAGAGGATTGATTCTGTGGCTCTCTGAGCTGGCAGACAGCTGCTGGGTGAATGCTCCAGGGAAGGTGGACACCTCTCTGCAGGGGACGGGAAACACTGGAAACGTGACCACGGGGCCCAGGAGTCCCGGCTTGGTCTTTCTCCAGGACATTCCTTCTGAGCTCCTCTTCTTGTGGCACTAAAGAGACACTGGAGGGGAGGGCACCAGAGAGGAGTCTCTCGCTTGCCCGTGACCCCACCGGACGGAGAAGCGGCCGTTCCCAGAGAGCATCCTCGGCGTGCCAGCGCTTGCCGGGAGCTGAGGTCATCGCTTGTGTCGTGTCAGCTGAGCCTTCAGCCTCTTGCTTACTTAGAATTTCCTGTACCGTGATAACATCTCACAGACGTCCAAATATAGTGCGGGGCCGAGCAGGGCTGCCCCGGCAGCGGCGGCCAGGTGTCCCCGGGAGCCGTGTTGGCCCCTCTGCCGCGCGGAGCCAGGAAGGAAGCCGCGAGCGCAGCGCCCGCGATAACACTGGCGCTTCCCCAGCCCGCCCGCCCGCAGCTGCTCCGCTGCCCGCCGCAGGAAGGGACGCGCCGATCGCACAGCCCCGTGTGCCTGGGCTTCAGTGCGGGCAAGGGTCATCAAATCCCAGATCACGGGCTGGGTTGAGTGGGGAGGGACCTTCCAAGGCCATCTGGTCCAACCCCCCTGCAGGGAGCAGGGCCGTCTGCAACTAGAGCAGGGTGCTCAGAGCTCCATCCAGCCTGACCTTGATTGTCTCCAGGGATGGGGCCACCACCACCTCCCTGGGCAACCTGTTCCAGTGTTTCACCACTCTCAGAGTGTGGAACTTCTTATTGTGCAAAGTAGGAAGGTGAGAATGAGGCCTCCAAAGGAGAGAGTGCTGGGTGCCTTGGGCTGGCCAGCAGCAGGGTATGTGTTAGTGCCAGGGGTGAGAATCGAGGGGGTGCACAGCCCATGGATCACTAAACAACGTGGCACTGGTTGGCCTGAGAGAAGAGAAGGGGTCTCGTTTCTCTGTGTTTGAAATAGCTCCTGGAGTGAGTTTGATGTTTGTGTTGAGTACGATCCAGAACTGCAAAGATGCTGAGGGTCTGGAGCATCTGTGTGCTGGGGCAAGGCTGAGAGCCCTGGGGCTGTTCAGCTGGAGAAGAGCAGCCTGAGAGGGGAGCTGAGCAATGCTGAGCAAGAGCTAAAGGGCCCCGGCCTGGGGGGCAAGAGGATGGGGCCAGACTCTGCTCAGTGGTGCCCAGCCACAGGACAAGGGGCAGCAGGCACCAACTGGAAGCCAGGAGGTTCCATCTGAGCAGGAGGAGAAAGTTGTTTGGTGTGAGGGTGTGGGAGCCTGTGCCAGGCTGCCCAGAGAGGCTGTGGAGTCTCCTTGTCTGGAGAGATTCCCACCCCGGCTGGACACTGCACTGCTGGGCCCCTGCTCTGGGTGACCCTGCTGGATGGAGCAGGGGGACACACCAGAGAATCTCCAAAGGGCCTTTCCCACCCCCACCGCGCTGGGATTCTGGGATCTCGTACCCGTTTCCCTTGTTACCAAGAGGGTGCGAGTGAAGATGTGTGCACTCATAGAATCAGAGAATGGTTTGGGTTGGAAGGGATCTTAAAGATCATCCAGTTACAAGCCCCCTGCCATGGGCAGGGACACCTCCCACTAGAGCAGGTTGCTCAGAGCCCCATCCAGCCTGGCCTTGAACACTTCCAGGGATGGGGCATCCAGAGCTTGTCTGGGCAGCCTGTGCCAGCATCTCACCACCCTGGGTCAAGCTGCCATGGAGGGACAGGTCTGAAAGCACTCCCTGGGTCAGGCCATCCAAGCTGTAATTCTGATGTGTGTTCTCCTGTCTGTGAAACTGGAACTGGGTCGTTTCTGCTCCGGGGAGACTGGTTTTACTTAATGCATTTGGCCGTCTGCACCTTCCCTGGGGCCTCTCCAGAGGGAAGCAAGAGTTGGGGGAGATTTGAGAGCTTGCTGCTATTTTGGTTAGCTTGACCCTGTTTTGGTGAGCTTGACCCTATTTTGGTTCAATTGATGCTGTTTTCTTCACAGCTTGGCCCTGACCTTTCCATTTTGGTCCTCAGACTATAAGTGGCATCTTTTCTTATGCCTTGTTCTGCTAAATGCAGCTGTGGCTGGCTGGTGGTGAGTAGAGCGTTGGAAACAGGTCTAGGTGCCGAAAATAGTCCTTCAGCGGTGCTCGCTTTCTTCTGGTGAGGCTGCTCCTGTCCCCTGGCCCATCAGCAGCCCCAGGGCCAAACGGGGCTGTCCCAGAGGGAGACCGGTGGAGCCTGTGCTGCCTAAGGTTGCTGTGAGGGACAGGAGAGGTGGTGGTCCCCTGGGATGAAGCAGGAATCGCGCAGAAGCTCTGCAAGGGACCGAGATGGTCACACTTTGCTGCGCTGCCTGGCCCCAGAGGTTGTTCCTGGCCTGTGCTAGGAGCAAAATCATGGAGCAGTTTGGGTTGGAAGGGACCTTAAAGATCCTTCTCGGGATCAGTCAGACTCTAGCTTGATCCACTGGAGCAGGGGTTTACCTGAGCAGCTTCATTGCTGAAGGACGTGGTCAGTGTAGAGACACTTCCCAGCCTTGAAAGGTGTGAGTGTGGTAGGAGCTGTGTGCTGGGGAGTGTCCAGAGAAGGGCAATGGAGCTGGGGAAGGGGCTGGAGCACAAGGGTGCTGAGGAGCGGCTGAGGGCCCTGGGCTTGTTCAGCCTGGAGAGAAGGAGGCTGAGGGGAGACCTTCTGGCTCTGACAGCTCCTGACAGGAGGCTGGAGCCAGAGGGGTCGGGCTCTGCTCCCAAGGAACAAGGGACAGGACAAGAGAAACCTGCCTCAGGTTGCCCCAGGGGGGGTTTAGGTTGGACAAGAGGAACAATTTGTTCCCCTGCAGGGTTGTCCAGGGCTGTGCCAGGCTGCCCAGGGCAGTGGTGGAGTCCCCATGATCCCTGGAGGGGTTTGCAAGCCCCCAGTGGAGCTGTGGTGCTGAGGGACCAGGGTCAGTGGTGCCCTGGCAGTGCTGGGGGACAGTTGGACTCCAGGAGGTCCAGGAGCTCTAGTTTTGTCATTCCATGGAGGAGGAGCAGGTTTCTGCTTGGGTGGGTGTGGGCTGGGAGTGCTCCCCCAGAAGCGGGACAGTCTCCAGGTCCATAATGCCACTGGGAAGCTGAACCTGAAAGAAAACTGAGCAGCACGATTCTGTTGTCCCGGGAAAATGCCAGTTAAGTGCAGTTGCAGACCTGTGCGTACCATCCCGTGCGTGTGACAGGAGGAAGGAAAATTGAGCTTGACCAGGATGTGCTGAGCATTGGACACCTTGCGATGAGCTGTTTGCTCGCCCCTCGGGTACAGTCGCTGCTGTCCCCACGCAGTGACACGCCGGCTGCGTAGGCACTGCCCATCCTCTAACGCTGCTCTTGTCTCTGCAGGGAGCAGGGATGGACAGGGACAGATTCTCCAGCGCTTCCCGGAGAAGGACTGGGAGGACAACCCCTTTCCCCAAGGCATCGAGCTGGTGAGTGTGCCGAGAACGCCACGGTGCTGGGAGCACGCACGCAGCTTGCTGGTGCTGCTGGGTCTGACTGGGGGAGCCCATGACAGAGGGGTTCCCCCCGGCCCCCAGTGCAGCCCCAGCTCTGGAAGGCAGACCCAGGCAGAGCCAGCCTGGGTGGTCTCCTCTCCTGGTCACTTTGCTTTGCTCCCACTCCTCCCCCGCTGGCATCAGCTGCTCGGGAGCATAGAATCCCAGACCCACACAACGCTGGGCTGGAAGGGACCTCAGAGACCATCTGCTCCAACCTTTCTTGGCAAAAGCCCAGTCTAGTCAAGCTGACCCAGCTCCTGCCCACATGGATCTTCAGAGTGTCCAGTGTTGGGGACTCCACCACGTCCCTGGGGAGATGATTCCTATGGCTGCTTGTCCTTGTTGTGAAAAATGTTTCTCTTGTGTGCGATCAGAACCTCCCCAAGAACACCTTGTACCCATCACCCCTTCTCCATGTGTATTCTTGTCAAAAAGGAGTCTCCAGCTTCTTTGTAGCCACCCTTTAGACACTGGAATGTGGTCACAGAATCCCAGCACGGTGGGGTGGGAAGGGTCTTCTGGAGATTCTCTGGTGTGTCCCCCTGCTCCATCCAGCAGGGTCACCCAGAGCAGGGGCCCAGCAGCGCAGTGTCCAGCCGGGGTGGGAATCTCTCCAGACAAGGAGACTCCACAGCCTCTCTGGGCAGCCTGGCACAGGCTCCCACACCCTCACACCAAACAAGTTGCTCCTGCTCAGATGGAGCTTCTGATGGAAGAGAGCACGGCTCTGCTGTTGTCATCATAGAATCCTAGAATGGCAGGGGTTGGAAGGGACCTCTGGGGATCATCGAGTCCAACCCCCCTGCCAGAGCAGGGTCACCCAGGGCAGCCCACACAGGAACAGATCCAGGTGGGGCTGGAAAGTCTCCAGAGCAGGAGACTCCACAACCTCTCTGGGCAGCCTGGCACAGGCTCTGTCACTCCCACAGTGAAGAAGTTTCTCCTCATGTTGAGGTGGAACTCCCTGTGTTGCAGTTTGTGACTGTTACCCCTCATCCTATCCCAGGGCACCACTGACAAGAGCCTGGCCCCTTCCACTTGACCCCCACCCTGCAGAGATTTGTAAACGTTCATCAGCTCCCCTCTCAGGCTTCTGTTTTCCAGGCTGAACAGCCCCAGGTCTCTGCCTTTTCTCAAAGCAGAGATGTTCCAGTCCCTTCATCATCCTGGTAGCCTCCGTTGGACTCTCTCCAGCATTGCAGGCCTCTCCCAAGCCCTTCCCGAGCAGGGCTGTCCCCTCCTGGGGCCAGAGCCGCCCTGGGCCATTTCTGGGTGTGCTCTGTTTGCATCCGCCCGGCCTGGAGGGTGCTGGGGCCTGGGATCCCTTCCCCAGCTGCCAGCCACGTTCCCCTGCTGTTGGGACGCTGTTGAGGTCAGGCCGGTTGCTGGGTCATACCCATAAAGGGACACACCCGGGCTGACTGGGCACCGCCTGGGTTCTTCACAAACCAGCTCGTAGCTAATGGAGGATACTGGGATTGTTCCCCTCGGCTGGAGCAGGGGGACGTTCCCCTCAACCCCTTCCCTGCTGCTCGGGGGCTGCTGCTGAGGAGCTCTGAAGGAGAGGAGCTGGTGCTGCCAACCAGGGCTGCGGGCACTTCCCGACGTGCTCCTCTGACCCGTCCAGGAGCAACCTACTCAGGGAGCTGGGCACGTCCCCGATCACCATCCTCGTCCCGCGGCTTCGGCCATTCCTGCCAGAGCCTCCGCGTCATGCCGCCTGCTGCCACGTGGCACTGCTGAGCGTGGCCGGTCAGCGGCGGTGGCTGGGTCCTCGTCCCCTCACGTGCTCCCCGTGGCTCCTGCGTGGTCGCCGGCTTTCATGTCCTATTTTCTCCAAGGCGGAATTATATATTACTGTTCTGGTCAGTGCTTCCTGGTTGTCTGTCGGGGACTTGGGAACAGTCCCAAGACAGAGGATAGCTGCTTTTTATCCCCAGGGGTCAAACTGTCCAGCCAAAAAATCCCTGGAATTTAAACAATTGGAGCCCAGTCCCATTGGGAGCCAGGTTGGCTCTGAGGCTCCCTGTAAGCTGTCTGAGTTCTGGGTGATGGGTATGTGGAGCTGAAGCCGGGGCAGCTTCTGAAGAGCCCACCCTGAGGTTTGGGTGCTTGTCCCGCTGCACTCACTCTGGTGTTTCTTCTTAACAGCCTTTTCGGGGAGAAGGTTTCGTGGTGTGCGTGGGGAGCAGGAATTTGCAGCTTCTGCCCTTGAGCGCTGTCTGACAGCGGCTCCAAGCACAAATTCCTCATTTTAATGGATGGCAGCTCCTCTGGAGAGACACAGGATGTGAACGTGCTGCTGCAGCCTGCTCCCCTCCCAGGCCAGAGCCCTCCCCTCGGGCTGACTCTGGCCTGGAGCAGGGTCATAGAGTCACAGAGTCATAGAACAGTTGGGTTGGGAAGGATCTTCCAAGGTCATCTCATCCACTTCCGCTGCAGGCAGCAGGGCCATCTGCAACTAGAGCAGGGTGCTCAGAGCCCCGGCCAACCTCCCCTGCAATGGTGCCAGGGATGGGGCAGCCACCACCTCTCGGGGCAGCCTGGGCCAGGCTCTCCCCACCCTCACCATCAACAATCCCTCCCTTCCCTCTGGTCTCAATCCCCCCCATGATTCTGTGCAGTGGGCTGAGGAGTGTTGGGTGCAGTCGCAGGGGGCTGCAGGTGGCTCCAGGGAACAGCCCCGTGCACCAGCAGTGTGACTTCATCCATGGTATCCCCTGCTGTGGTTGGAAGTGACCTGTCCTCAGCGGTGCTGTTTGTAGGAAGCTTGCTTCTTATCCCGCAGCTTGGGAAGAGTCCCGGAGCAGCTCATGCTTGGAGCCCAGCTGGAGCCTCCTGCACTGGGACTGAGGGCTCTGGAGGTCTCATCATAGAACTGTAGAATCACAGAATGGTTTGGGTTGGAAGGGACCAAAGATTGTCTCGTGTCCATGTCCCATGGGCAGGGACACCTCCCATTAGACCAGGGTGATCAGGGTTATGTCCATCCTGGTCCTGACTGAGCTGGTGTGTCCTCCAGGGGTTCCCTGGTAGAGGAGCACTCCAAGCAGTCTGGACTTCCACTTCTCGGGGCTCTGGATGAGTGCACTTCACCCCAACATCTTCTGTGTAAGGACCTGGCTCCGCAGAGAAGGTCTGATGCTGTGGGCAGGGTTGTGTCCCTGTGCCCCAGGAGGTGCTGGGTGGGACTCAGCAGTGAACTCCTTGAGAGTGGCGGCTCTGTGTGCTCTGGGCTCCTCAGCCCTGCAATGAAATGTTTGTGCACAGCGGTGAGCGATGGGTTCCCTGTGGGGCCTGGCGAGGAGAAGAGCTCTGGGTGGGAGAGCCAGAGAGCACAGAATGGCTTGGGTTGGGAGAGCCCTTTGAGCTCCTGGAGTCCAGCCGTGTCCCCAGCACTGC
>JANVCC010005052.1:0-10766 GCA_025345505.1 Todiramphus chloris collaris | reverse complement strand
TTCCTTTCCTCTCTTAGAGAGTATACCATCTAGCAACGTGGCCGCAGCCCCTGTTTCCATAGCTGCACCTGAGGGGTGAGGAGCGACCTCACACCGGTATACAAGTCTGCTTAGACATATGCTCAAGCAGGGCATCCCTCAGCCGACTTTCCCACTCTGCTCCCTCCTCTCGCTGCTTACCGCAGTCTCGGAGATTCTTCTGGCACTGAACCATCCTCTGCTACTAGATGTGGGAGTGGGAGTCGGAACCCGATTAACGACGTAATCTCAATGTGAGTATGGTCGTTCTCTTTATTAATAGTACACACCGTGTTTATATAGTCTATCAAACAAGCCGCATGTGGAAACAAACTTATTATTGGTTACAAGTTCTCGGCCACCATGCAAGTCCTCCTCTGGATTGGTGGTCAGCTATTGTTCTCGCGGTTACACACAACTGCGTCTGCAGGACTCAGATACTCCCTTCGTTACTCCCTTCTTTACTCCCTTCTCAAGGACGTTCAAGGGCAAGGCACGTCCTCCCTCTCAGATGCTAAGGGAACGTCCTCCATCTTAGATATCAGGGGAAAGACTGGATTGTTCACTCCAAGAAGTTCATGTCCTCCTCTGGCACACAGCCATTCCTCCACATGAAATGATTGCTGGATGAATTGAATCCATGACAGCGCCAATCTCCGTCACCGTATATTCCCCACTTGATGATCATAACACCCTGTCCCAATTCCCTATATGGGTTCATACACTTGCATGTGACATGAAGAAACAGATTCTGGAAAGCCAGAACCCCAGACCCGTTCAGGGAAGCCCTAGCCACAGGTCCAACCACGCCATGGATGGACAAATCTACTGCGAACATTCGCACAGAATTCAAGAGGATTATAAAGAAGATAAACAAGGTCTCTCGGGCAGGGCTTCAAAAAACCAGATGAAAATTTGGCCTGTCCAGTCTTTGTCTGAAAGCCTGTAATTTTGCCTGTACATTGCCAAGAGCTGTCACGATATACAAGAAGAATTTTGTTGGTACGGGCATCTTGACAGCGCAATTGAAGCTTTGTCCAGCAGATGGCAATCACCGACAGAACACAGAAAGATACAAAATATCTTACAACAGCCCGTGACTCTTCTCTGCGTACATGCAAATGATGGATCCCTGTTTCTTTTCCAGTCAGCTTCATAGTGTAAAGAGATGTCAGTAAAACTGTATAAGGTCCTACCCACTTGGGTTCAACTCTATTCTTCCTCAGAAAACCCTGGACCAGCCTGGGAGCTCCTTCTGCTGCATCTGCTCTGAATCCAACCGGCAAAGCCACTTCCCAGCCCCAACTTCTACTCAGCCATCTGTGACATCACAGAACCTTGCACAAGCCAGGTCCCTGCTCCTGCCCCATCTCCTGCTCAGCAGTGACATCAGAAACCCCAGCAGAAGCCAGTTCCCTGACCCAACTGCTGCTCATTGAGATGTGATGTCACACACCTCAGATAAAGCCAGGCCCTTCCTCCTGCCCTTCTCCTCATACAGCTGTGACATCACAAACCCCTGTTCAAGCTGAGTCCTTGTCCTTGATCATGTACTCATCCAGCTGTGACATCACAAATACCTTCAGCCAGGCTCCATCTACTATGAATCCACCTCTGAACATCACAAAGCCCTGCAAAATCCAGTTCCCAGCCCCAACTGCTACTCGGGGAGATGTGACATCAGAAACCTTTCACAAGCCAGGTCCCTGCTCCTTCCACATGTCCTGCTCAGCTGTGACATCAAATATCCCTGCACAGGCTGTGTTCTTGTCCTTTCTCATCTCCTACTCATCCTCCTGTGACATTAAATGAACCTTCCCTTCCCTTTCAGCCCATCACACACAGGGTCAGGGGTTGTCATCCTTCAGGGCACTAAGGATACAACTTAATTTATGTCATGGACGGTGGTGTCAGTCTCCACATTTTGACCCAAGAGGAATTGCCTGCCCTACGTCGCTTCCTTCTTTCCCCTCCTTGAGTGAGCGGAACGTGACACTGTGCAGGGCTTCGTGATGTCACAGGGGGATGAGTAGGGGATGCGTCAGGAGCAAGGGCCTGGTGTGTGCTTGTGTACGTGGCGTCACAGGTGGGTAAGTAAGAGGTGGGGCAGGATCATTCCCTAGATGGTGTAGCAGTCAGTGATGTCACAGAGAGGTGAGTAGGAGATGGGAAGGATCAGGGCCCTGTTTTGTGCAGGGGTTTGTGATGTCAGAAATGAGTTAGCAGGAGATTGGGCAGGAGGAAGTTCATGTCTTCTAGCAGGGTTTGTGATGTCACAGATGAATAAGTAGGAGATGGAGCACGAGCAGGATTCAGGTTGTGCAGGTATTTGTGATATCACAAATGGAGGAGTAGGAGATGGGTCAGGAGAAGGCCTCTGGCTCCTTTAGGGTTTTCTGACATCACAGGTCGATGAGTAGGATTTGGGAAAGGGATGGGGTTTTGTCACGGTTTTGTGATGTCACAGGTCCATGTATGTCGCTGTTTATGCCGGGAGCGGAGAGACGCAGCAACATATAAATTCAGCAAGAACAGGCAAAAGAAGCAACTTTATTAATTTACAACCCCATTTTTATACCCCAGCCTCATAGGGCGATTGGTCAGTAATCACCCATCTCCTAGGGTGATTGGTTAAAGTCCTACAGCACCTATTTCAAAATATTTTTACAATGTACCATAAACAAAACTTATCGAAACACCATGTGCTAGTCTAGTTTACAAAACCGTCCTACTGTTTCTCATAACACGTGTGAGAAAGGCAGGGTTCTCACAGAATATTGTGAGAACCTAGGAAAATTCCTCTGCTAGCAGCTTTTCAGCATCCACACATGTAGGAGATGGGGCATGCCCAGGACATGGTTTGTGCTGGGGGTTCTGATGTCACAGATGGCAGAGTTGGAGACGGGACAGGAAAACTCCCCTGTTTTTTGGGGGGGTTTGATGTCATGATGTCCTTGAGAAGGGGATGGGTCAGGAACCTGCTTTGTGCAGGTCTTTCTGATGTCAAAGGAGGATCAGTAGGAGATGGGGCAGAAGAAGAACCCGTTCTTGGTCAAGGGTTTCTGCTGTCTCAGGTGTATTAGTGGGAGATGGTCATGAGCAGGCCCCTGGATTGTTTAGTGTTTTGAGAGGACACAGATGGATGCACAGGACTTGGGTCAGGAGCCAGGTCCTTGCTTGTGCAGGGGTTTGTGATGTCACAGCTCCATGATTAGGATAGAGACAGGCCAGGGACATGGTTTGTGCTGGGAGTCGTGGTGTCACGGATAATGAGTAGGAAATGGGACAGGAGAACTCATGTGTTGTTTGGGTGGTTTATGATGTCACAGCTCCATGAGTGAGGGGGAAAGGACCTGTATTGTGCAGGTGTTTCTGATGTCACTGGTGGAAAAGTGAGGTGATTGGGCAGGAGAAAGGTCCTGGCTTCTACAGGGTTTTGTGATTCCCGAGGTGGATGATTAGGAGATGTGGTAGGAGCAGGGACCAGGATTGTGCAGACATTTGTGATGTCATAGGCAAGTAAGTATGAGATGAGGCAGGAACAGGCACATGGTTAGTCTGAGGCATTGTGATGTCATAGATGGATGGGTAGGTAATGGGGCAGGAGCAGGAACCTGGCTTGTGCATGTGTTTGTGATATCAGAGTGAAGTCAGAGATAAGTAAGGTGCAGGTCCCAGGTTGTTCAAGGTTCTGTGATGTCAGAGGTGCATTCATTGTAGATGGAGCAGGAGGAGCCCCCTGGCTGGTGCAGGGCTTTGTGAAGGCTCAGGTGGATGGGTAGGTGATTGGCGAGGATGAGGTACCAAGCTTGTGCAGGGGTTCGTGATGTCACAGGTGGATGAGCAGGAGTTGGGGAAGGAGCAGGGACCTGGCTTGTGCAAGGCTCTGTGATGTCACAGGTGGATTGATAGGGGATGGGGCAAGAGGAGCCCCCTGTTTTGTGTAGGGATTTGTGATGTCACGAGTGGATGAGTAGCAGATGGGAAGGAGCTGTCCCTTACTTGTGCAGAGGTTTCTGGTGTCACAAGTGGTTTAGTAAGACACAGGGCAGGAGCAGGTACCTTGTTTAAACCTGTGATGTCACAGCTCCATGGGTAGGCTGCTTTGCTGGCCAGTCACAGGGGTCTGTAATGTCACAGATGGAGGAGTAGGAGAGGGAACAGGAGAATCCCCTGTTTTTTGGGGCTTTGTGATGTCACAGCTCCAGGAATAGGAGATTGTTCAGGGACTTGTTTTCTTGAGCTGTTATGTCACAGGTGGATGAGTTGGAGATGGGTCAGGGAACAGCCTTGTGTAGGGCTTTGTGACGTCACATGGGAGTTAGCAGGTGATTGGGCAGGACCAATTACCTGGTATCTACAGTGTTATTGAGATGTCACAGGTGGATGAGTAGGAGATGAGGCAGGAACAGGGACATCATTTATGTGTGCAGCGCTGTGATGTCACAGATTGATGACTTTGAAATGCAGCAGGACCATGCCCCTGGATTGTATAGTGATTTGTGATGTCACAGATGGTTGATCATGGGACAAGGCAGGAGCAGGGTCCTGGCAGTGGGGGGGATTGTGATGTCACAGATGGATGAGTGTGGTAGTATAGGGATGTGGCAATGCGGAAGATCACGTGCTGTAACGGAAACGTAGGAACCAGGTAGGATACCACCCACGAAGGGCTGGGTCTGTTACTGGTATATAAGTGCCTGTAGCCTTTAATAAAACGCCAATTTGCCTTCCTCTCTATGAGAGTCTGAGTCTCACAGTGGACCCTCGGTGTCTCCCGGCATTTCGGCACTGAGGATAGGACACATTAATCACAACAGATGAGCAAGAGATGGTGCAGGAGAGAAGAGGCCTGGTTTGTACAAGGTTCTGTGATGTCACAGGTGGATTGATAGGCCATGGGGGAAGAGCAGACCCCTGGCTTATGTAGGATAAATAAAAGATGTTGCAGGAGGTCTGTGGTTAGTCTGGGTCATTGTAACATCACCAATAGTTGAGTAGGAGATGGGGCAGAAGCAGGCCATTGGCTTCTGTAGCAGTTAGTGATGTCACAGCTCCAAGCGTAGCAGAGTACGAACCAGTCTCAGCAGTTGTTTGTGCTGTCAGAGCTCGATTCATAGGAGATGGAGCAGCAGAAACCCCTGGTTGGTGCAGGGCTTCCTGATGGGTAGGTTATTGGTGACGATGAGGGACGCAGCTTGTGCAGGGGTTTGTGATGTCACAGACAGAAGCGCAGGACATTGAGCAGGAGCAGAGAACTGGTTTGTGGAAGGTTCTGTGATGTCACAGGTGGATTGATAGGCCATGGGGCAAGAGGAGCCCCATGGCTTGTGCGGGGGGCTGTGATGTCACAAGTGGTTTAGTAGGAGATGGATCAGAAGGAGGGACCTGGCTTGTGTGGGGGTTTGTGATGCCACAAGTGGAAGAGTAAGAGATGGGTCATGAGCAAGTGCCTGGCTTCTGCAGGGAGAATTCTGATGTCACAACTGGATGGCCAGGCCAACTCCATGGGTGTCTGGACCAAGAGACAAGATGGCCGGTGGGTGATGGCGCTGCAGCTGCTCTGTGAAGTGTGACTGTGATTAGCACTGGGTGGTGTGTGTGTTAATTAGGGATGAGTCCAACCCTGTTGGAGCTGAGTGCTGGGAGGGGAGGAGAACCCTCTGGAGCAGCCAGAGTCAGGGTGCCCCAGGGTGTCTGGGACACCTCAGGCATGGGACTGAATCTTTCCCCTTGGGATTCTGCACTTTGTGTCCCAGCCTCAGGCCTGGGGTGGCATCGCACACTTTCTGGAACAGTTTGAGGACCCAGGTAAAACACAGCAGAGTGACCTGATCCAGTTTATCACCAGCAGCCAGCCCCTGCTGATCTCCACCCTGGGTTGTATGTGATTTCTTCTAACACTGAGCTTTTCTTGACAGTGGGCAGAGATGGAAACCTCCACTAACTGCAGTTTGGGAGGTTCAGACTGCAGATGGGGAAAAAGAAATGTCACTCAAAAGGTAGTCCTCTGGTGCCAGAGGTCACCCGTAGGGAGCCTGGATCAGCCCCTGGCTTTGTGTTTCAAGGACGAGACAGCACTGGGTGGAGAGGCAGGAGTGAAGGTCGAGAAATGGCACCATGAGAGCTGGGTGAGAAAGCAAGATGGGTGTCAGCAGCGTGAAGGGCAAGAAGTGCAGGCAGGGGACAGTGTAGGACAGTCTGCAGGAGAGATGGCCAAGGGCTCTGGCCAGGCTGAAAGGCCCCAAGGGACCTGACTACTTGCCCATGGGCCATGGTCAGGGATTGACCTTTCTGATTCATCAACAAAAGTCAAGGTTATCTACCCTGCATTTTGCCTTTGCCTGGAATCCTCCAGTGATCTGCTCTAACGAGCCCCTGGGGAGCCATTCTCAGTAACGACCCTCAGTGGGACCCATTAATCTATAAAGGAACTTTGGCTTTTGTTGCTGATTTGGACTTGTTGAGAGGTTTGTTCCATCTCCTGACAGTCCCTGAGGTCCAGGGATTCAGCCCCACATACTCCATGGGGCTCATTAACACACTGACCAGCCACATCTCACCCTGTGAGTTCCCTCAAGTCTTCCAGCCTTGCACAGATCACTGCAGAGGTTTCCTAGTGCAGGAAGATCACAGAAAGAGTCTAAAATAAATATTCACAAGCCTTCTGAGGCTGTGGAGTTTGTTTACATCTCCCCTTGCTTGGAGAGGGTGGGAGCTGCCATAGCAATTTCCTGCCCTTGTCACTGGTCACCCCACACCCACCCTGTACCCAGGAAGATCCCTGAGACAGGCATGAGGGGCAGAATCTGCCATCTGAGTGTCAGGGGGGCAGGTCTTGGCCTTTCTGCTTCATCAACCAAACACAGGGTTTTCTCACCTGCATTTTGCCTTTGTCTGCCTGGAATCTTCCCAGGATCAGCTCTAACGAGCCCCTGGGGAGCCTTTGTCAGGAACATCCCTCACTGGGGCCAATCAAGGCCACAAGGCACTTTAGGTTTTCCTTCTGACTTGTTGAGAGTTTTTTCAATCTTCTCACAGTCCCTGAGTCTCATGGACTCAACCCCAATACCCTCTGGGGCTCATTAAAATACAGAATCCCTAATGAGCTGAGTCTCTGACTGGGATTGTCCTCAACTCCTCAAGACTTGTCAGGCTAATTGGAGTTTCTCCCAGTGGAATGAGCCCCAAGTGCTCTCAGGAGCTGTTGATCTTTTTGTGGTGGTGTTCAACTGTTCAGTTCTGCCTGGCCCCTTTGGGGCTGTTTCAGAGTGGAGTTAAGGAGGAAAAATTCAGGCTGTACCTAATAAAAATAATTTTCTTTTCTAGGATACCTGTTACTAATTTTCAGTGTAGAGCAGAGGTGACAGAGGCATTCTCCAAGTGATCCTGATCCAGAGGATCTGCTCAGGACGTTTGGACTGGTAGGAGAAGCTGTCCCTTGAGGGCTGACACTCTATGGACAACTTCGCTTCTGTCGTCCACAACCTCCCCATTTATATCACTGGCCACCTGGGATTGACATCCCTGGTCCTTGCCTCAGACTTCTCCCCTGCTCTCTGCAGCTGGAGGTTCCAGCTCCATGGTACCAGCTCCACCTGCTCTCCTCAGGGAACTGGCTGCACACAGGCACAGGAGAATTTCTCCTCTTTGTGAGGAAAGAAAACAAAATTAAACCATGAAAAATATTCCTGCACAATCCACCCCTTGTGTAACCATCAGATGTTAGAGAGATCTGAACGAAGAAAGAATAAGTGGAGAAGAGGAATGGAGAATGATGGAAAGAGCCTTTGCCTGGACAGTCTGCATCTGAGAACATGACTTTAGAGATGGTATTTTGCCCTGGGCATGTGAAAAGAGACGAAAACTGACAGAAGTTAAGTACACTGTATAAGCAGCATGTTATTAAATCATCCTGATTTTTCAGCAATTTCAGATTTACTGGTAGTGAGACGGAGATGAAATTGTTGGATTTCAGCAGCACTTCATCACTGTCCAATTGGAAATGAACAAGGTAATCCAGGAGAAATTGTTCTGATCCAACCAGGGACTGAAAGACAGATCCGATTGTGACAAGATTCACACTGACTCACTATTAGTTGTCTCCAACCCAACCATGTGTCTCTGCATGAACACAGATCCCACAGACACAGAAATACTTGGCCAGTGAAATGTGTAGGTGCCCACACCCATAACATCAAATTCGTCCAGCTAACCACCTGGGTTGGTAGAGAGGTGGGTAGAAGATACTGGCCTGCTGTGAATATTTCCCCTTTCAAGGGCAGAGTAAATACTCGCAAGGCATCATCATTTCTCAATGCGTGGGAGCAGAGTCTTGAGGCAGTGGTGTCTCCCAGGACTTGCTCCAACTTCATCAAGAGGTGGTCCTCAGAGGTGTCACAAATCAGGGAAGATGCAGGATTCAGCCCACTGTGATCCAGGAGAGCTCCAAGGGTGTCACTGTTTGTGCCGGAAGCGGAGAGGCGCAGCAACTTATAAATTCAGCAAGAGCAGGCAAAAGAAGCAACTTTATTAATTTACAACCCCATTTTTATACCCCAGCCCCATAGGGCGATTGGTCAGTAATCACCCATCTCCTAGGGTGATTGGTTAAAGTCCTACAGCACCTATTTCAAAATATTTTTACAATGTACCATAAACAGAACTTATCGAAACACCATGTGCTAGTCTAGTTTACAAAACCGTCCTACTGTTTCTCATAACACGTGTGAGAAAGGCAGGGTTCTCACAGAATATTGTGAGAACCTAGGAAAATTCCTCTGCTAGCAGCTTTTCAGCATCCACAATTCCCCCTTTTTGTTTAAAGACCAAAAAGGTATCGTATGTAATCCTCTGCGGGTAGTCTTGCAGAAGGGAGAACAAACGCAGCATAAGGGATCTGCTTGGTAATGGCCAGTTACCAAACAGAGCCTAAATCGGATGCTGATAAGGGGTCGGTCTGGTAATGGCCAGTTACCAGACAGAGCCCAAATCAGATGCTGCCTTAAAATGGGCAGAGAGTCTCCAGTGATGCCATAGGAAATACATCTAGCAAACAAACTTCTATATCACAATTCCATCAGGTATTAATCTTAAATAGAAATTTACATCAATTATTAATTCTAATATAGCCTTAAGGGCCTTAACTTTCTGACTCCATAACAAAAGAAACTTAAAGTTCAGTCTCTGCTTGTGGAAGGACCATCTGCCTGATGGTCGGTATCCTGGTCATCACCAGAAGGATCATTTGGTTGATGATCTGCATTCTGGTCAGCATCAGGAGGTTGCCTGTTCTGTCTCTGGTGCCGCAGGTCAGGGTGAACACATCTTGCAGGTAGCCACCGTACCCCAGTATCTGTGGAAACGCAAGCATACCCACGACCCCAAGCAATAAGCTCATGCGGGCCTTCCCAATTGTTGGTGAGCAGATCCCGTACCCAGACTTTTGCCCGAGGCATGTGCGTCTCGCCTGATGACTGCAATGAGAGAAAATGATTCAGAATAACAGGATTATTTGAATTTGGTGGCACTGTGAGATGATTGATTGTATACAAAGCTTTTTCTAGTCGGCTCTGTGGGGTTTCTCCATGCATTCCCCCTTTCTGTTTTTCCAAAACACGCTTCAAAGTGCCATGAGCGCGTTCAACAATAGCTTGGCCGGTAGGAGAATGTGGAATACCAAAAGTGTGGTCTACACCCCAGAGGTGCAAGAACTGCCGCGCCTTCTGCGAGGCGTAGGCAGGACCATTATCGGTTTTCACAGCAGACGGCACGCCCAGGACCGAGAAAGCTAATTTCCAATGGGCAATGGCATCATGGCCTTTCTCTCCAGTGTGAGCAGAAGCCCACATAGCTGAGGAGAAAGTATCAATGGACACGTGCACATATTTAAACCGGCCAAATTCAGGGATGTGTGTTACATCCGTTTGCCAAAGCTGCAAGGCTTTCAGACCTCTGGGGTTTACCCCTGGTGGCAAAGGTGCAGCGAGCCCGTGACAGTCGGCACAAGCACTGACAATGTCACGAGCCTCAGTTGGCGTTAGGTGAAACTGCTTCTGCAGGGTATGTGCACTTTGATGGAAGAAACCGTGCGATGCCTTGGCTTGTGCAATTTTGTCAGGCTGAGGCGCTACCCATGCAGGGTTGGCCAGCATGTCAGCCCTGGCATTGCCTTCTGTTATAAAACCTGGCAAACTGGTGTGGATTCGAATGTGCAGAATGTAGTATGGATGCGCTCGAGCTTGAATTGCACACCACAAAGTTTGCAATAGTGAAAACAGAGCCGCATTATTCACTTCCTTTAGAAGTGAACAATCCAAGCGTTGGGTTATATCTGCTACGTAAGCAGAATCAGTAACCAAATTCAAAGGCACCTGAGAGAACCGCTGAAAAGCCATGGCAACAGCCCTCAATTCAACCAGCTGGGCAGAGCCTGACTCATGGCCTTCCAGCACCTGCCACCCAGATCCCTCCTTCCAGGTAACAATGGCTTTCCCTGTTTTTCCAGAACCATCCGTTGAAATAGTGAGTCCTTTTACCGGCACCCGGCTGTTTTTTGGCCGCAAGGTGAAGCTGGTCGATTTTGCCAGCTGCAGTAATTTATGTCTGGGCAGGTGGTAAGAAATCTGCCCTGAAAAATTTTGCAGCGCACTTTGCAAAGGAGCGCTGTTGGCAAGGCTCCACTCAAAGTGTTCCTGCGGCATTGGAAGAATAATTGTTGCAGGATCCGCCGCCATTAATTGCAAACA
>JANVCC010005051.1:217-14620 GCA_025345505.1 Todiramphus chloris collaris | reverse complement strand
ACTTGAATGATGCTCAGAAATTGCTGGGTATCATCAATTGGGTACGTGCTTATCTAGGGCTAACCACAATGGAACTTTCCCCGCTTTTTAATATTTTAAAGGGGGACCCCAATTTGAATTCACCTCGGAAATTGACTCTCGAAGCACGACAAGCGCTGCGGGAGGTGCAACAGGCTGTTTCTGCTCGTCAGGTTTATCGCTTGTATCCCTCCATTGATATCACTGTTTTCATTACTGCTCCAGACATCCATCCCACAGGTATCATTGGCCAGTGGAACACACAATGGTCTGACCCTTTGCATGTCCTAGAATGAGTCTTTCTGCCTCATCAGCCGAAAAAGACGGCACCCACGTTGTTTGAATTGATCACTTCTCTAATAATCAAATGCCACCAACGGTGCTTGCAATTAATGGCAGCGGATCCTGCAACAATTATTCTTCCAACGCCGCAGGAACACTTTGAGTGGAGCCTTGCCAACAGTGCTCCTTTGCAAAGTGCGCTGCAAAATTTTTCAGGGCAGATTTCTTACCACATGCCCAGCCATAAATTACTGCAGCTGGCAAAATCGACCAGCTTCACCTTGCGGCCAAAAAACAGCCGGGTGCCGGTGAAAGGACCCACCGTCTTCACGGATGGTTCTGGAAAAACAGGGAAAGCCATTGTTACCTGGAAGGAGGGATCTGAGTGGCAGGTGCTGGAAGGCCATGAGTCAGGCTCTGCCCAGCTGGTTGAATTGAGGGCTGTTGCCATGGCTTTTCAGCGGTTCTCTCAGGTGCCTTTGAATTTGGTTCCCGATTCTGCTTACGTAGCAGATATAACCCAACGCTTGGATTGTTCACTTCTAAAGGAAGTGAATAATGCGGCTCTGTTTTCACTGTTGCAAACTTTGTGGTGTGCAATTCAAGCTCGAGCGCATCCATACTACATTCTGCACATTCGAAGCCACACCAGTTCTCCAGGTTTTATAACAGAAGGCAATGCCAGGGCTGACATGCTGGCCAACCCTGCATGGGTAGCGCCTCTGCCTGACAAAATTGCACAAGCCAAGGCATCGCACGGTTTCTTCCATCAAAGTGCACATACTCTGCAGAAGCAGTTTCACCTAACGCCAACTGAGGCTTGTGACATTGTCAGTGCTTGTGCCAACTGTCACGGGCTCGCTGCACCTTTGCCACCAGGGGTGAACCCCAGAGGCCTAAAAGCCTTGTAACTTTGGCAAACGGATGTAACGCATATCCCTGAATTTGTCCAGTTTAAATATGTGCACGTGTCCATTGACACTTTCTCCTCGGCTATGTGGGCTTCTGCTCACACTGGAGAGAAAGGCCGTGATGCCATTGCCCATTGGAAATTGGCTTTCTCGGTCCTGGGCGTGTTGTCTGCTGTGAAAACCGATAATGGTCCTGCCTACGCCTCGCAAAAGACGCAGCAGTTCTTGCACCTATGGGGTGTAGACCACACCTTTGGTATTCCACATTCTCCTACCGGCCAAGCTATTGTTGAACGCGCTCATGGCACTTTGAGCTGATGGGTCTGGGAGTCTATTCCCGGGTTGAAGCCCAAGCCATACTCGGTGCTGACAAGTTGAAAGAGGCGATGCGATTGGTCCGAGCTGCTTTTAATAAAATCAAGGCCCCCGGAGGGGTTCCTAGTTACATGGGGATAAAGCAGGGCAGGGATGAACCGTTTGGGACCTTTATAGATAAAGCTGCTAATGCGATCGAGCAGGCTGGGGTTTCTGAGTACATGAGGGGGGCATTGTTAAAGCATTGTGCCGTATAGAACTGCAATGCAACCACCCGAGCAGTTCTAAATACCTTGGGGGCGAATTGGACCATAGAGGAAGCGTTAGAGCGGATGTCCAATATTCCTGTCGGGTCGCAAGCCTTTTTAGTGCAGGCCATTAAAGAGCTTGGGGTAGGACTCAAAGAACAGGCGGCAGCCGCGCAGTCACAAGTGTTAGCTGCTCTTGCACCCCTACAAGCAATGGCCATGGGCAGCAGCCGACCAGCGACCAACAGGATAAAGTGTTTCTGCTGTGGAAAAGAAGGACACGTCAGGAGGGAGTGACCAGTACCTTCCGTTTGGTGCAAATGCTGCCGGACAGATAACCATGCAGACGGGGCTTGTCATCGTCAATCAGGAAACGGGAAATCCAGCGCGCTGGGCCGCCGCGTGACGACACAAGTAGCAGCCATCAACGCCTCAGCACAGCCCCCCCCAACCTGCTACCGCCGGGAGCCTCGGACTGGACCTGGCATCCACAGTAGACTTCAACCTGCTAACAACATGTCCTGAGAGGGTTTCAACGGGAGTGCATGGACCATTAGTCATTAATGATCGGGCCATAGGAGCTCTACTGCTGGGACGATCGTCAGCTAGCATTGTGGGACTATTTGTGCTTCCTGGAGTTATAGATGCGGACTACACTGGGGAAATATTCGTGATGGTGTATACCATTTTGTGGATGCTGAAAAGCTGCTAGCAGAGGAATTTTCCTAGGTTCTCACAATATTCTGTGAGAACCCTGCCTTTCTCACACGTGTTATGAGAAACAGTAGGACGGTTTTGTAAACTAGACTAGCACATGGTGTTTCGATAAGTTTTGTTTATGATACATTGTAAAAATATTTTGAAATAGGTGCTGTAGGACTTTAACCAATCACCCTAGGAGATGGGTGATCACTGACCAATCGCCCTACGGGGCTGGGGTATAAAAATGGGGTTGTAAATTAATAAAGTTGCTTCTTTTGCCTGCTCTTGCTGAATTCATATGTTGCCGCGTCTCTCCGCTCCCGGCATAAACAGCGACACCATTTCACCGCCTCTGAGGATTGAGAAGGGACAGCGTATTGCCCAATTGGTTCCATTACCACAGCTTAAGTGTGGTCTACCCCCATTATTGAACAGGGACAGGGGTAAGCAAGGCTTTGGTTTGACCGGAGGACTTACTCTGCTTACCATGGACTTAACCACCCAGCCCAAACAAAAGGTGACTATCGCCTATCAGCGACAAGAAATTATGCTGGATGGGCTTTTGGACACTGGGGCGGACTCGAGTATTGTTGCCCCTAAACATTGGCCGGAGAACTGGCCCATGCTGCCCAGTATGGTTACAGTCACTGGGGTGGGTGGATTAACTCTGGCAAAGAAATCTCCGCGAGTGCTAATTACCATTGAAGGGAGGTCAATATTAAGTGTGGTCTCCCTTGTTCCTTTGCCCGACAACGTGCAGTGCTACTAGGACAGGACATGCTGGCACAGCTCGGAGTGGTGTTGACAAATGAACGCCCTTTAGCATAGCGGCCATTGCATGGACTTTCCCCATCCCACTGACTTGGACCGTGACTACTCCGGTGTGGATTGATCAATGGCCGCTAAAGAGGGAAAGTCTATGCCAAGCTTACCTGTTGGTGATGGAACAGGTTGAGCAAGGACATTTACAACTATCAACGAGTCCTTGGAATACTCCCATTTTTGTCATAAAGAAAAAATCGGGCAAATATCGGTTATTACATGATTTAAGGGCAGTGAATAAGCAAATGGAGCCAATGGGGGCACTGCAGCCGGGTTTGCCTAATCCGTCCATGCTCCCCCGAGATTGGCCCTTATTGATAATTAACCTCAAGGACTGTTTTTTCACTATATCCCTACATCCCAGTGACACCCGTCGCTTCACGTTTATGTTGCCAACATTAAATCGAGCCGAACCTGATAAGTGGTTCGAATGGACGGTTTTACCGCAGGGGATGCGTAATTCCCCGACCTTGTGTCAGTTGTATGTGGACAATGCCTTGCAACCGCTGAGGAGGGTTTGGCCTCAAACAGGGATCTATCATTATATGGACGACATTTTGTTCGCCCAACCACACCCCTTTTCCCAGAATCAGGTAGAGGCCATACAACAACAGCTCGGTGCTGCCGGTTTGAAAATCGCGCCAGAAAAGGTGCAACAATCCTCCCCTTGGAAATACTTAGGTTGGACTCTTACGGAGCAAGTAATTACGCCCCAAAAACTGACTCTGGACACTAAGATTGAGACTGTGCATGATGCCCAGAGATTACTAGGCGATCTGCAATGGTTGCGCCCTATAGTCAGCATACCCAATGAACTATTAGAACAATTGCGTCCCCTTCTGAAGGGTGCAGACACAACACGGCCGGTTCGGTTAATGCCCCATCAAAGGGAGACTTTGGACCGTATTGTCAACTGTGTGGTCCATGGAGAGGTCCGGAGGCGCGACCCGGACCTCCCCATTGACCTTACCATATGGTTTGGGGAGCAACATCTTATAGGGGCATTAACCCAGTCCTTAAAGAAAACGGGGGAGGTGTGGGCCCTGGAATGAGTGTCCCCGCTGTTACAACAGAATCGCACCTTGGTATCGGAATCCAAAATCTGGACTATGGGAGGGTCCAGCGAAGGTGTTATATTGGGGGTGTGGGTATCTTTGTGTTTCTGCTCCTACAGGTCCTATTTGGGTTCCTGCGAGATGGACCAAGGCTGCAACAACGAATGAGCGTGGTACCAGCTTGACTTTAGGGTCTCGACCAGAGGACACTGACGTGGCGACTCCTCCTGGCCCTTGAACCACGGTTGAGCAACCTGGTGGGAGTGCTCAGCCCGACCTTGGATTGGAAGGTTGAGCACTGTTCCAGCGCTGACCAGCTTTCCCACGTACCAGCCTTGTTGCCCACCATCGAAATTGCGGACTTGTCTACACATCCCTGCAAGGGGTACCTTGAAAGAAACTGTGCGGCCTGGGTACTCCTAGATTGTGGGCAGTGTAAGCAATCACTGTGGGTGCAACAAACCTAACCGTGAGGGTTGTGGTGCCCCGTTATTCGTTATCATTAGCTAGTTGTTAGTTATCACTTATTATCCGCTATTAGTTGTCATTTATTCGCTAATAGTTTTCATTTATCTGTTATTAGTTGTTAAGTTAGTTGTCAATTATGGTAACCCTGGTAAGGTTAATGCTGTTCCTACCAGTCTCACTAGGAACAGGATTACACAAAATTGACCCAAGAGCAAACTTGTGGGTAACCTGGGCCAACAAGACTAACCGTACGGCATTTTGCCTCTCCCTTGCATCAGCATCCGATCCTTTTCGTACCTGTCTGTTAGGGGTCCCTCAGACTAACATTACTTTACTGTCGTCAGCCCTAGCTAAATTTTCTACGGGAAATTGTACCAACAGCACGTTGATCGTGGAGTGCTCCGGAAAGTTACTGGCAGGCTTGAATACTACGCTCCCATGGGATCCCCAGGAACTCGACCTGGCAGGGTCGGATGCTATTGCGAATATTACAGGGAATGAAGGCAATGTTACTTGTGTGAAGCTTGGCTCTTATGTGTATCAGAGGTCACAGAATATTACCTGGTTCACACCACATAATGCCATCTATAATCGCATGTATTGTGGTGGTCCTGTTGGTCCCGAGAATGAGTCGGTCTTTGACAACTTTAAGGGTACTACAAGTTACGGTTGGGGAAGAAATGATACAAGAATTTGGGCTAACAAGAGTGCTCTTGCATTACTAGATGGCATATTTCTCATATGTGGAGACCGTGCCTGGCACAGGGTCCCGCAGTTTGCTCATGGTGGTCCCTGTTATTTGGGCTCTTTAACCCTTTTAGCCTTAGATAAAGCCATACTAGCTAGCATTAGTCAATCACAGAGCAAGCGGGATCTTTCCCAGTTACCTGCTGATTGTAATGATAAAGTTGAACTATGGAGTCCAGCTTTACGCACATTAGCATCTATTGTCCCAGGGGTGGGAACTGCTTATGCTTTAGCCACACTAGGCAAGCTCGCATGTTGGACCATCAGGCAATCTAATGTTACCACTCAAGTTATAGAGCAACTGTTGGAAGATATGGACAGTTTGTGTCACGCTGTTTTACAGAATCGTGCCGCCATCGATTTTCTACTGTTAGCTCAGGGTCATGGATGTGAAGAGTTCGAAGGGATGTGTTGCTTTAATCTGTCTACCCATGGAGAATCTATACATCAACACCTTAAGTGGCTTAAGTAGCATACCCAAGAGATTACGGTGGAATCAGATCCCTTTGATAAGTGGTTAGGGAGACTTTCTGGCGGGCTGTCACCGTGGTGAATGGATCTGTTAAAGGAAGGATTTAGGTGGTTTGGACTCACATTGATGATTATCGGTGGAAGGATTGTATTGGGATGTGTGATGAAGCAGGTGGATAAGGCCACAGCAGCAATGACCGTCAGCCCTAAATAAAACAGGGGAATTGTGGGAGAGTGGCTACAGGGTAAGGGTCACATTCCCATGCAGAGACTTGCTGACGAGGAGCTGCACCGGCACAGGACACAGATAGTGTAACAGAATAGCAAGGTCAGATTGTTCCTTGAGAATGGGAGTTCTACAACAACAAGATGCCTGTGGTTTAAGATATGAGGAGCTGCACCAGCTGCACGACCACAGAGATAAGCAACTGGGCAGGTCTGACTTTTTATAGCCTAACCAATAATGAGCTTGCTTTTGCAGTATGTATGAGCCTTATTAATAACTGTATAAAAGAGTGTTGGTCTTAACAATAAACGAGAATTGCCTGATTGCTCACATTGAGTGTCGTAATTCTCCCACCGTCTACGACATACAAGCCCAGTTATGGTTGCAGACAACAGCTTCCTTAATTATAAGGGAAGGAAATGAAGGTGTTTTCCCTATTGAAATCCGAGCAGCTGTTTGGAATAATGCTACCGAGTTGGAAAGAAAGCTTCAATCCTGGTGGATCAAGACCTAATCGAGATTTTAGAAGAAATCCGAAAAAATGTGAAAAAGACCTTAATCACCGTCCATCATGACACAGAAAAAAAAATAAGCAGAATCATGCAAAGAGTAAAACAAGATGCAAGTCATAACTGGTGGGATGCGCTTTTCAGGTGGTGACCTACTGCAACTGGCATTCTGAATACGTTATGTCACCCCATAATTGTTTTATTAATTTTGGTGAGTGTTTGTCTTGTGTTGTCTGTCACGTTGTTTGTTTGGAACTATAGAATGCTAAAGAGGCTATCAGTTTTAACTACCTTGTCAAATACACATGGAAAAGTGTTAAAGGATGTTTATCGTAAGAGATTATTATAAGAAAAATTTAGGTATTAGTAAAAGAATTTACTAACTCGATAGAAAAGGGGGGACTGAATCAGGGGGGAGGGAGGCAGAGGTTAAATGATTTACTGGGAAGATATGTGTTGAGGGCAATGCACACAGCTAGCTCAACATTTGTTATGTCTACCAAAGCAGAATGAGAGAATAAGGAATTACTGATAACGGGAAGAGCCTCAACCCGGGTCCTTGTTCTCGAACCTAAAAGCAACATAAACCAGCTTAAACCAGCCTTGAGGTTTGAACTCGGGCCAGGGACATAAAGAGCATGCACAGAAAAGTGAGGTGAAAAGTTTAGAACAAGGATGACTCTTTACTTCATCTGAGGAAGACTCTTACTTCATCCTGAAGACCCCTACCCATGACCACCAGACGACACTGCGCAAGCACAACGCAGATGCAAATGACTTTTGGGTTCATTATAATATGAAGTGAGGCTGGGCGGGTCTAGGTAATGAATATGTATAGGCCTGTTGTGAAACTTAATGAATATGAAACACATAACCTGATATATACTGAGCTGAAAGCAGCTGGGGGGCACGCGTGACTTTGGAGGAATTATCCCCCATGAATCCCAGCGCTGGAATAAACATACCTACTTTACTACTTATTCAGTCGTGGAGTTTTTCCGTGTATCAGTTGTAATAGACTGCACTGTAGAATCCCAGAGGGTGATCTCTACTCTTGTTGCCAGGTCCACTCTGGCACTCTCTGCGGTGCTGGTGCTGAGGCTCGCCGGGCTGCCTGATTGTTCACTCCCATTTTTGTTGGTGCGTGGTGTGACAGCATGCTCTGCTGTCCATTTCCCAAAAATGACCCATTCTGATTATGCTTAGAACGACAGACTGGAGCCGTATGTCCTGGGTTTTGGCATTGATTGAAGATAACTTTTGCAGCTCCCTGTTGTTTTGCTGTATTCCACCTGTCCTTCCATAGCAGTCTTTGGGTCAGGGTGAGCAACATATCAGTCATTTGCTGGCAATCATAGGGTATTAACAGCTGTGCCCCAAAGATATTATCGAGTAGAGCTTGCATAAATGGGGCCATTAGACCGTAACTCTGTACTGATTTACAAACCTCTTTGATCATGTCCCAGTGAAACGGAACCCACTTATTTGTCTGACCTTGGGTCAGAGTAACCGGGAAGGAGGATGGTAAGATGACTCCCTCACTCATCGCTTCCCTGTATATATCTCTCCATCTATGCTGTGGATCACAACCCATGCATTTCTCTGTTAATGTCTGTTTTATACGGTCCTCAAACACATCATCATTGGAATGCAATATTTGCTTTTCATCAGAAGGAGGGTCAGGCCACTCCTCCTTGCTATCATCCAGCAGCAGTGGATACAGCAGTTTGGCGGGTGGGGCGCTGGGTTCCACACGGTTGCTGCGCACACTGCGGGGGGATTTTGGCGGGGGCTTTTTCGGTATAGTACCCTCTTCTTGGTTTTTACAGTTACACTGATGACAAGAGCAGTCCAGAGGGCAATTCAGGCACTTATTTTTACAGTCCCCTGATACCCCCTAAGGCGGAACTTGTAGTCTCACCTGCCATGCTTACAGGGGTTTGCTCCAGAGCCACGCTAGCCTCCTGAGCCACCTTTCTCTACGTTCTCAGTGCTTTAAGAGTTTCCAAAACCAACTTCCAAATGGTCGCTTGCTCACTGGCATGCTGATCCCCCTTGGAAATAGCATCCCACAACTGTTCGCCTATTTCAGCCCATCTTGCTGGTTCAAAGGCTGTGGCAGCATCAGCAGGATAGCCGTGGTTTCTTCACCACTTGAGTAACCTCTGTACGGAGGTTGCGTTATAACTTATCCCTCTCTTAGAGAATATATGCAGCAGGAGTCGGACAATGTCCATCTCTTCTGTGGATATGTTCTGCCCCATGCTGCCCCCAATTGCTCACTTCTGTGGGTGCTCTTCAGTCGATCGACTTCTTTTCATTTTCCCTGTCGCAGTCCACCTGTAGACAGTACCTCCAATTGGGGATTCTCCCGTGGCATCTTCCGCGGTCTTTACTGGGATCATGTCGGGGTCACCATTTGTGGGAGAATAATGGACTTCCACAACTCTATGAGAGTTATAAAGCAAAGCCATTTATTAATCTCACCCAAGTTGTTTATATACTCTTCATGCCTTATCACACTCCTAAAGGTTACATTTCATTGGTTAAATGCTGCTGTTCACACGCCCTAAACTAACATCAGACTCGTTATCTAAATGTCAACACATTGCTGTCCTCGAGCTTCTCTGATGGGTGTTCCTCATTCTTCTCTTGCTTCACTGTCTTTCTTCCTCATTTAACAGTCTCTTTAAGGGGTTATGCTCGTTCAAGGTTGTACGCAGCCTACTCATGCCACCTCTGTGTAGTCTTGCTCAAAACAATGTGTGTTAGCTTTCAAATAGTTTCCCACGCTTGTTCGTAGTGGACAATGATATAAAAAGGAGCAATGGTCATAAGCCGTGGCTTTGGGGAAGGTGGGTGTCTGGTTTTGACATAATTTTTCTTTTTTTTTTTTTTCTACTGTGGGAGTAGTGCAGTGCTTTAATATGTTGTCTGGAGAGGCTGATAGATCTTCACCCATAGAGGTATATCAGACTTAACAAAACAAAGTCACAACTGAAATGTTCTGTGTTGGTGATAGCCCCTTTTCCAGCAGCAGGATGGATGAGGTGACCTTCAGAGACTCTTTCCAACCAATATTTCTGAGATTCTGAGGTTCACTGCTGCAATATCCAAGTACTTTGAAGTAGAAGTTATTTTTCATCAAAATGAGAATTCATTGGTGACAGACTCCTATTGCTCTCTTTTTGTAAATGGGTACTGAATATGGCAAATGTAAGCTCAAAGTTTCAAAATTAATTTTATGTACTTAGATGCCTCAAGGACCTGTGATAAAATTCTTCATGTTCATGTTCTTCATGTGTTCCTTTAATTTAATCTGTGTTGAATAGAATAGAATAGAATAGTTCATTTGGAAGGGACCTACAATGATCATCTAGTCCAACTGCCTGACCAATTTAGGGCTGACTAAAAGTTAAACATGTTAGTAAGGGCATTGCCCAAATGCCTCTTAAATACAGACAGGCTTGGGCCATTGACCACTTCTCTAGGAAACCTGTTCCAGTGTTTGACCACCCACTCAGTAAAGAAATGCTTCCTAATGTCAAGTCTGAAAATCTCCTGATGCAGCTTTGAACCATTCTCACATATCCCGTCACTGGATTCCATGGAGAAGAGATCAGCGCCTCCCTTTCTGCAGGAAGATATAGAGAGCAATGAGGTCATCCCTCAGCTTCCTTTTCTCCAAACTGTTTAGACAAACCCAAACTCCTTAGCCTCTCCTCATAGGACATGCCTTCTAGCCCCTTCATCATCTTTTTTGCCCTATTCTGGACGCATTCAAGGACCTTCACATTTTTCTTAAATTGTAGGGCCCAAAACTGCACACAGTACTCAAGATGAGACCACACCAATGCTAAATACAGCAGTGACCTGGATTGAGTGAGAACAGAACTAATTCTGTTCAGTGATTTTACTTTTCATCTCAGTTCTTCTAACTAACTGCACTTTCTGAACGTAGCAGCCTGCTCTCACAGACAATGTCTCCTTCTAGCAGTGATAACACCCCATGGTTAGAGTTACTACCAAGGATTGGTGTTCAGACCAAGGCTGGATCTTGTGTACCACATTGGGGGGTGCAGAAAAGTGAAAGGCTGCACCTGCAGGGAGGAGTGGACAGGAAAGGTGACCCTAAACTGACCAACGAGGTATTCCCTCCCATAGATGTCATATTCAGCACAGAGCTGAGGGATAGGAAGGGTCTGTGTCTCTTCTCCCCTCTTGGACTGCTTTGCCAGCTCTGTTTGGCTTGGCTTAGGTCCTCTTTCTGTTCCTTCCTTGGAGAATCCAAGTAGGACTCCGTCCATTCTGCCTTTGATCCTGGTTGTCGTGTTCCTGAATCTGTTACCAGAATCCAGCTCCTGAACACAGCTCCCATCTGCTGTGGGGTCCAATCTGGGACTCCCCTGGTGCCTGCTCCACAGCATCAATGGTGATGTTGATGGAATTACCATCAGGGGGGTTGGGTTCGAAACTGGTTTTGTATATATTTGTATATATTACATTTTTATTATTATTAATTTGCTTTTCATTAAAGCTGTTCTAGTTTCCTTTTCTAATCGCTAAGTCTCTCTCCGTTATTCCCTTTCTCCTTCCCTTTGGGGAGGGAGGGGTGTTAACAGAGAGCGTCTGTTATAGGTCTAAGGATCTGCCCTGACTGTTAACCGTGACAATAGGATATTTAAAAGATAAACTCAGTACTTCAGCAAAGGAAGCTCAGATAGGTAGAAGATGAAGAAAATATCATTGCTATCTATGACTTCCTTCATCTCTGCATTCAGTTTCCCTATTATTAATATCATCCCTTCTTTTTCTGTAATTTCCCATCTTATTTACTACATGCCTTCTGATTTCAGCCAAAAGAATGGCTGAGACATACCTCTCTTCTCCTCTTATCTGTCCATACTTCCTCTCCCCTCTGCAGATCAGCTCCATCTTAGTGCATGAGGTAGACTCCAGTGGGTTTTGAATGTCTCCAAAGAAGGAGACTCCACAACCTCTCTGGGCAGCCTGTTCCAGTGCTCTGTCACCCTCACTGTGAAAAAGTTTCTCCTTACATTTACATGGAATATCCTATGTTTCAGATTGCACCAGTTGCCCCTTGTCCTATCATTGGTCATAACAGAGAAGTGCCTGGCTCCATCCTCCTGACACTCACCTTTTACATATTTGTAAACATTAATGAGGTCACTCCTCAGTCTCCTCTTATCCAAGCTAAAGAGACCCAGCTCCCTCAGCCTTTCCTCATAAGGGAGATTTTCCACTGCCTTGATCATCTTTGTGGCTCTGCGCTGGGCTCTTTCAAGCAGTTTCCTGTCCTTCTTGAACTGAGGGGCCCAGAACTGGACACAATACTCCAGATGTGGCCTCACCAGGGAAGAGTAGAGGGGGAGGAGAACCTCTCTCGACCTACTAACCACACCCCTTCTAATACACCCTGGGATACCATTGGCCTTCTTGGCTACAAGGGGACATTGCTGGCTCATGGTCATCCTGCTGTCCCCCCCAACTCTCCAGTCTGTCCAGGTCTCGCTGAATAGCAGCACAGCCTTCTGGTGTGTCAGCCACACCTCACAGTTTTGTGTTGTCAGCAAACTTGCTGACTGTGCACTCTGTTCCCTCATCCAGGTCGTTGATGGATATATTGTATAGTACTGGTCCCAGTACTGACCCTTGAGGGACGCCACTAGATACAGGCCTCCAACTAGACTCTGTCCCATTGACCACAACTCTCTGACTTCTATCCTTCAACCAGTTCACAATCCAACTCACTACCAGATCATCCAGACCACACTTCCTCAACTTAGCTGCGAGGATGCTGTGTGGGACGGTGTCAAATGCCTTACTGAAATCAAGATAAACCACATCCACTGCTGTACCATCATCTATCCGCCTGGCTATGTCCTCATAAAAGGCTCTCAGGTTGATCAAACATGACCTCCCCTTGATAAAACCATGTTGACTGCTCCTAATGACCCTATTATCCTTGATATGCTTAGAGACAGCACCGAGGATAAGTTGTTTCACTATCTTTCCAGGGATGGAGGTGAGGCTGACCGGTCTATAGTTACCTGGGTCCTCCTTCTCACCCTTTTTGAAGACTGGAGTGACATTTGGTTTCCTCTGGTCCTGAGACACCTCTCCTGTTCCCCAGTACTTACCAAAGATGATGGAGAATGGCCTAGCAATGACCTCCACCAGCTCCCTCAGCACCCACGGGTGCATCCCATCAGGATCCATGGATTTGTGGATGTCCAGATTGCTTAATCGGTCCCTAACCCAGTCATCATCAACCAAGGCAAACTCCTCCTTTATCCTGACATCCTCTGGGGCCTCAGGGGTCTGGGGCTCCTGAGAACAGCCTCCAGCAGCATAGACAGAGCCAAAGGCGGCATTCAGTAACTCCACCTTCTTTGTATCATCTGCCACCAGGGCACCCATTTCATTCATCAGTGGGCCTACATTGCCTCTAGCATTATTTTTATCTGAAATGTATTTGAAGAAGCCCTTTCTGTTGTCTTTGACCTCTCTTGCAAGGTTTAACTCCAAGGAGGCCTTAGCTTTCCTAGTTACCTCCCTACATCCTCTGTAAAGAGTTTTATATTCCTCCCAAGTGGCCAGCCTCTCCATCCATGATCTGTAGAATCTTCTTCCCTTGAGGACCGGCTGAAGGAGCGGAGTAGACATGAATACATGACTACAAGCGTGAACAAGCCAGCAGATGGGCAATGAACCGTCCTTGAGCAACTGACAAGAGGAAGACAAAGAAATAAAACAATCAACGAACAGGCCTTTTCCCAGGGCGCGCTGACCTCAATTCAACCAGCTGGGCAGAGCCTGACTCGTGGCCTTCCAGCACCTGCCACTCAGATCCCTCCTTCCAGGTAACAATGGCTTTCCCTGTTTTTCCAGAACCATCCGTAAAGACGGTGGGTCCTTTCACCAGCACCCGACTGTTTTTTGGCTGCAAGGTGAAGCTGGTCGATTTTGCCAGCTGCAGTAATTTATGGCTGGGCAGGTGGTAAGAAATCTGCCATGAAAAGTTTTGCAGCGCACTTTGCAAAGGAGAGCTATTGACAAAGCTCCACTCAAAGTGTTCCTGCAGTACTGGAAGAACAATTGTTGCAGGATCCGCCGCCATTAATTGCAAACACCGTTGGCGGCATTTGATTATCAGAGAAACGATCAATTCAAACAACGTGGGTGCCGTCTTTTTCGGCTGATGAGGCAGAAAGACCCATTCTAGGACATGCAAAGGGTCAGGCCATTGTGTGTTCCACTGGCCAATGATACCTGTGGGATGGAGGTCTGGAGCAGTAATGAAAACAGTGATATCAATGGAGGGATACAATCGATAAGCCTGACGAGCAGAAACAGCCTGTTGCACCTCCCGCAGCGCTTGTCGTGCTTCTGGAGTCAATTTCCGAGGTGAATTCAAATTGGGGTCCCCCTTTAAAATATTAAAAAGTGGGGGAAGTTGCGTCGTGGTTAGCCCTAGATAAGCACGCACCCGATTGATGATACCCAGCAATTTCTGAGCATCATTCAAGTTTTTAATAGAATCCGAGAATTGTACCTCTTGGTGTTGTATAGTTTGGTCCAAAATTTTGACTCCTAAATATTTCCAAG
>JANVCC010005020.1:0-12034 GCA_025345505.1 Todiramphus chloris collaris | reverse complement strand
GCTCTGCCTGGGCTTGCTGTGACCCAAGGGCAGGACCTGGCACTTGGCCTTGTTGAACCCCATGCAATCAACCTTGGCCCACTGATCCAACCTGTCCAGATCTCTCTGCAGGGCTTGATTTTATAGCACTTTTGTGACTCTACAAGGGCATGACTGTCCACCCCATGTCTTTCACAAATGCTGGAGTCACCCTCAGAAACTAAAATGGCAAAGCAACCTGATCTGAACCGTTACCTTCACATAATGCTTGTAGATCTGGGCCGCCGAGGCCATCTCCACCACGTTGCACACTATCAACTTGCAGTACGCTGCAAGAAGGCTCCGCTTTTTGTGCAAGTCGTTGAGTTTGCAACTTCCATCCTTTCTCTCCTCCTCTCCTGTCAGGTCTAGGGAAAGAAAAGCACTGAAGTTTTGTTCTGTTCCTTCATTCAGGGTACCTCACTTTTAATGACAAGCTTTCATCCCAACAGCACAGGCTCAGCTGCTCGGTCAGCGCGCCAAGCAGCAGATGCTAGTGCTGGTTCCTCTGCGTATCACAAAGCAGGATCATTTCCATTTCAAAGCTTGCAGGTGATGACACCTAAAACAAGTCATTGCCACAGCCTTCTACTCTGATCTTCACGGGGCTTTCATATTTCTACGAGCTGGAAACTCCTTGTACAACACCTCCCACTGCTAGAGCGCAGAATGAAGGGCACCAACACACCAAATCCAGGGATGGGACAAACTGCAACCACATTTCTGTTTCCTGGCAATGATGCTCCACCTTTCTTTTTCCTCTACATGATGCTCCACCTTTCTTTTTCCTGTCAATAATGCTCCACATTTCTGTTTCCTCTGCCTGATGCTAGACACTACCTAACGCAGCACGTAACTCATCAGAAACCCTACAAAAGTTGCCATACACAGCCAATGAGAGGAGAGTTCAGATTAACTGAGTGGTTATCAACAAGAGTGAAAGAAAAGAGTCATTTAGTATCATTAGGAAGATATTGCATCTCTGCAACATGGGCTAATTACTTGGCTGGATAACTTATGGAAAGCAAATACTCTTAAGAGTCTTTCAACACAGCTATAAAGATGCCTGGGGGGAGCTTCTTGCAGCAGGAGAGACAAGATAGTCTCTTTCCTGCAGCAACAGTTATCCATCAACTGCCAAAAGGCTTCAGTCTTTGACCTATAATTCTGATGCAGACTGTTTCTCCTGCTAGCATGACTGTGGGCTAGCATCAGGAGAGTGATTGATCAGCAAATTAAGAGTTAAAACTAAACTGGAGCCATTGCCAGCTGTGCACAGAGACGGGCACAGCCACAGCGTGACACAACCACTCGTTCAGGGAGGAACCTGCAATGGGATGAACGGGATCCTGTGTGGGAAGGACTGAGAACTTGAAAGCGTCGTACAAAATGGGTTTGGAACGGATCTCAGGTCGCCTAACCCCTCACAGGGTCAGCTCCAGCAGTTTCAGATACAAACCATACAGAACCTGAAACAACCTGCTTCACATCCTGCCACGGCCAGGATGCCACGGCCTACTCGAGCAACCTTTCTGTTGTATCTCTACCTTTACCAAAAAGGAATCTCTTCTACTGTCTCCTTGTTGCCATTTCACTCGATCGTTTCTTGCACAGACACTGACCTGAAGAAGTGTGGTGCCCGAAACTGAAGGCAGAACTCCATCTGAGGAGATGAAGGGCAAGAGTTTGATGCAGTGATCTGGAACATCGCTTGGATTTTCAAAGTGTGACACTCGAACTTGGCCTCAAAAACCACCCATCCTGGCCTGACAACAGCCCTTTTCATTGAATCAGAACAGCAGGAGATGGAAGGGAGCTCTGGAGAGCATCGAGTCCAACCCCCCTGACAGAGCAGGGTCACCCAGGGCAGCCCACACAGGAACAGAGCCAGGGGGGTTGGAAAGTCTCCAGAGAAGGAGACTCCACCACCTCTCTGGGCAGCCTGGGCCAGGCTCCAGCACCCTCACACCAAAGAAGTTTCTCCTCCTGCTGAGGTGGAACTTCCTGGGTTTCAGCTTGCTACCATTACCTCTCGTCCTATCCCAGGGCAGCACTGGAAAGAGCCTGGCCCCTTCTCCTTGCCCCCCACCCTGCAGAGATTTGGAACCATTCCTAAGATCCCCTCTCAGGCTTCTCTTCTCCAGGCTGAACAGCCCCAGGGCTCTCAGCCTTTCCTCCCCAGAGAGATGTTCCAGTCCCTTCAGCATCCTCGAAGCCTCCCTTGGACTCTCTCCAGTATTTCCCTGTCCCTCTTGACCTGGGGAGCCCACAACCCCTCCTCCCCCCCCCCCCCCCCCCCCAAAAAAAAAGCCCAGCTCCTTTTCCTGCTGTATTAAATGCAGACGAGAAATGGCAGCGGAAGTGGCGGGTTGTCTCCCCAGTGATGAAGATGTCTGACCTCTGCATTCCTCTTCTTCCTCCATGAAAACATGTTCCTGGATAAACAAAAGTAGTTTTTCCTGAAGTGATGTGCTAGGAAGGTAATGTAGAAGTGCTTCTTCATCATTAGTTGAATCCTGATGACTCAAAATCAGCAACCAGTCACAGAGTATCATGAAGGCCTGCAGCAAGCAAACAAAGCCAAAGAAGGATTTAGAGACCATGCTGCTTTTCCTGCCAACTCCACTTTGCAGCCCCATCAAGCACCACAAGTCACATTCCAGCTTCTATCCCACTTCTTCCTTGCAAGCTAAAGGTTTCTGTTTGCCCCCAGGTGTGGGAAAATGGCACAGCTGAGCCCTTCCAGAATCTTAAAATCATAGAATTGTTCTGGTTGGATCAGCTCACGGAGTCCAGCCCTTCCCCCAGCACTGCCAGGGCACCACTGACCCATGTCCCTCAGCACCACAGCTTCACAGGGGCTTGGAAACCCCTCCAGGATACAGTATGTACAAGTATCACACATGAGGACCACCTAAACCCTTCAAACTCCCAAGGGAAGGAAGAAGAGCTCTCTTACTCTAGAATATCTCACTTTTAACAGTGAGTCACTGGACAATTTCTCCATTTTTAATTTTTTTTTAGTAATATTGACAGCAAGGCATTAATAAAGCCATGATAGCAACAAGTACACTGCTAAGTCTCATCAGAAAACACCATGCTTATCAATTGGCAAATGGAGCCATTCAGGTCCATCTTGCTTCTGCAGATGGCTCCACGCAGACAGGTACCTATGCTTGATTAAAGCACTCACTTTTCCAGCATTTTAACTAACCTAACCTTGATTTTCCTGTAAAATAGAGAGCTGAAGATTGGGGTTTGGTTTTTTTAGAAAATGACTTCTCTGCCGAGAGACAAAAAACAGCAAAAATCAGCAGAAGGAAATGCTAGTACAAGAAGAAAGGGGGGCATTTAAAAGGAGGGCTGAGTGTGAAAGCCAGTGAAGTGGCAAACACAAACCTTTTCTCTCACGTCTTTTTCCTTATGGTGGAGGAAGCACGTGCAAACCTGGCCGAAGCGCCTCAGCTCTCTTCTCAGAGCAGACAGAGTCTCCTTAGAACGTATTTAGGAAGAGCAACAGGACAAACACATCAGGGACTGTGGCTCAGCAGAGAACTGCAGAACAAACAACAGTTGCCTCTCTCCCCCACTGACATTACTCATTGAAGGTGGCAGAGCTGATGAGGCTGTGACAGAAGCTGACACCTCACAGCAGCAACAGCTTACGAGCTACGAACAACTTTCAAACCACGTCTGGTTTTCAAGCACAGTATCTGAGATGGAAAGGTCAATGCATGAATATATATATATATACACTTCCCCCTTACACCCTGGGGCAGAAATGTGACAAATACTAGGAGGACATGTGCATCTGTCACCCTTGCTGAGGCTGGTGGCTCTCAGCAAGCCACAAACTCTCGTTTCTCCGTCCGTAGGCTGGGCAGCTCTACTGGCACGGATTCCATTAGTCACTTAGTCCCTTCAGCTCGCCCTTACAAAGCAGGGACAAAGTTTTCCACTTTAGAGATGGAAGCAGAGTTACCCTGGTCCACCTCACCCCGTTTTCAGTGTGAGCTGTCTTCTGGAGTTGCTCTTCTCTCTCCGTTCTACTGAGTGCAGAGGGAACGCGGTTTAACTGTGCGGCCAGCTTTGGCACTCAAACTGAGACACCTCTCTTTGTTCAGATGAATCCAGCACGACAGACTATGGGCTTTGCCCACGGGCACATAAAAGGCTTTCTGATCCTTCACCAGGTCCCAGCTGTTGCACTGCCCCGAGCTCTGGGCAGGCCACAGAAGAGGGGAGGGCTGGATTTCACGCTATGCGACCGTGTCTTTGTGAGAAAGGGGATCCATCCCAGGGCATGCTGAGAAGCAGCAGAGGGGGAGGCCAAACTTTCCTTTAACACTACTGGGGGAGGAGGGAGTGGGGAAGAAACAATCCTAGAGCTGCTGCCCAGGAAATGTTCTTTTTTGCTCTTGGAACTCCTCTCTGCCAACATCCAGATTTGGCCCTGCAGCGCGGGGCCGTAACCCGGTGCTTCCAATCAAAACCTGCTCCCATCCGAAAGGTCACCTTAAAAAAGGTGCTGCCCCATTATCAGTCAAGTTAACCACGTCTGGACTGCCAGGCAGAACGTACCAGAGCTGTGGACGTCCACAGGGGAATGGAATGGGACGGGAATAGATAGTGAATCAGTCACCAAACTGGTAACCTCCCACAAAACCAGTGTCCGTGTCGGCGTCCTGCTCTGTGCAGATGGGAGCACCCAAGGAAGGGGACAGGATGACAGAAGCAGCAGCACCCAGGGCAGTCAGGAATCACCATAAAGAGGGAGCTGCACAGATACACACTCATAGGTGAAACAATGCATAGGAGAATTGTCCTCCCTGGTGTCTTCAGCTAAACTGCCTTCCGAGATGCCCGGCAGAGGCTGGCATTTTGTAAAACCAATTTAGAAAGCAAATAGTCAGCTGCTGAGAAAATGACCACTCCACTCGAACCTGCTGCCAGAAACAGATCCACAAAACAAGACAATAAAAGCAAAGCAAAGCAACAGGACTTCCTGAAGCTTTCACTGAACGTTTTGTTGCTTAAACCAAGAAAACCAGGAACTGTTTGGCAGCGGAAGGAGTTCCTTATCTCCATCCAGCCCCAGGAATTCAATGCAAGGTTTTGCAGTTGAAAGAGAGGTGAACCACTGTGAGCTTTCTCTTGCAGGCTGAAAAAGCATAAAGACTTTCTAAAAGAAGAGGGCAAGAAAGAGTGAAAATGCCCCAGCTCAATTCCGTTTCCTCAAGTAAACACACAAATTATTTTCTTAGAAAGCCTGGGGGTTTTTTTATCTTGAAATCTGAGAACAGAAACAACTTCTAGAAGCACAACTCTGGGTTTTAAAATTACATCAAGTGGCCAACCTTGGGAGAATTTTCTGAAACTGCAGCTAGCTGCCACAGGAGAGAAAAATACGTGCACTGGAGAGCTGGCAGGAGCATCTGCAAAGATAAACACAGGTCCTTTATTTGCATGAAGGGCTCAGCAAAAGCAAGAAGCTTAAGACTAAAGAGATCACCCCAGCCTGATGTCCTGCATGCTGCTTGCATGAGCATTCCTGCCCTGCAAAGTATCCAGACCCTCAAAATCAACGGAAATAAAACGAGCACACGAGCAAACATTGCCTCCTGAGAAACTTCATTACTAAGGTGTTCCTTCTGCAGAACCCTGATGGCTTGGTGAGGGCAGTGGAAAGAAAGCAGGTACACAAAGGAGTGTTCACAGACACCAACTTGGGCTCAGCTCCTCAGGGTTTTTCTGCAGTCCCTGGGGAAAGGTGGACTCCTTGGGAGGGAAATTCAGAGCAGAGCCAAACATTGGTGCTCCAGTGCTCCATCAAAAGGTGTCCACCTCTACCCACTGGCTTCAGGTTCTCTCTACTCAACTAAATCTCACTCCTTCCCAAATAACCTTGTTTTCTCCAGAAAACAGGGCCTAGTTAATATTCATGACTTCATCTTGTAATTCCAGGATACACATCTCCATCCTGGCAAAGCCAGCGTTTGAGTTCATAGAGTCATAAACTGGTTTGGGTTGTAAGTGGCCTCCAAAGGTCCCCTAGTCCAACCCCCCTGCAGGGACACCCTCAGCTAGAGCAGGTTGCTCAGAACCTAATCCAGCCTGACCTTGAATGTCTCCAGGGATGGGGCCTCCACCACCTCCCTGGGCAACTTCTTCCAGTGTTCCACCAACACTGGAGTTGAGGCAACCAGACAACCAAAAGGCTGTAGCTGAGACAACTGGTAATTACAAACCATCTTCACCAAGAGTCAACCTGCAAGCAGCAAGTCCAAAGTATTCCAGTTTCAGATCCCATGCACCCTGTGAGGGGCTCCTCACAGTCCCAGCAATTCTGTGGACTGTGCAATCAGTGGGAAGTCCTGAGCACTGCACAGGATCAATCCGGATGTCAGGTGATTATCACAGTTTTGGACAATCTCCAAAATAAAACGAATCTGTGGCATGAATTTACTGCTTCCAATAACGTTATAGCAAAGACAGCCTCGGTCTCCCAGGTGAGAGACTGAAACAGTGCCATCCTGCCTCGCAGGACACTGATAGATGAGATTATTTAATATTTCCTGCTTTCAACAAGAAAAATCTCCTTCAACGTTCAGTATTAACAACTCACCAGAACAGGCAAACTCCCATGTTCCATTTCAAACACCAGCAGCCTTAAAGTCTTGTCATACAGATTCCACTTGGTGAGATCATGGGCGCTGCGCGTGAAGAAGAAAGGTTGGGGATACACTAAGCACAAAATGCAATTTCACCTGACCAAACAGGTTCAAGGTACCCTATTTTTGCCTTCATCTGATGGACAGCAATAATGTTAAACCACTAATTAGTAATGGGGGGGGAATGAAATTAACTTTTTCATGATCTAACGTTACGACCTTTGGTCACAGAATCACAGTGGGGTGGGGCTGGAAGAGAGCTCTGGAGATCATCGAGTCCAACCGCCCTGCCAGAGCAGGACAGAACTAGAGCAGCTCACTCTGAAGTCCACAGCTTCTGCATTCCTGCCACAGAACTGCAGTGTCACAAGAAGATACAGAAGCTTGAGCTCTGTACCTTTTCCTTCACTCTATCCACACTAAGCACCGAAAAAGGTCTAAAGAACAATTTCCTCACCCCACTTTAGATGACTGTTTCTAATTCTCTTGAGTGTTCACAACTCAACCTTGGGACTTCTTGTTGCAAAAACAGAGCAGGACAGGTAAAAGACACACTGAGAAGGCCCAACTCCCCCATTCCCTGTGATTTTGTGTGATGATTTACTTGGTGAACAATCCCTGGAGAAACAAGCTTTTGAGAATCACAGAATCATAGAATGGGTTGGGTTGGAAGGGACCTTCAAGATCATCCAGTTCCAACCCCTTGCCATGGGCAGGGTCACCTCCTACTAGAGCAGGTTGCTCAAGGCCCCATCCAACCTGGATTTGAACACATCCAGGGATGGAGCTCAAATCCATCTTTTAACAACAACAACAAAAGATTAGATAAACTAAAACAAACAAAGCAGATTTCATCTGCTGTGAAAAAAACCTCTGTATTCACTGTCCCCTCTTCAGGGTGGCCACCAGCACTGGCAGGCAGGCAGTGCAAAAGCATCCAGCCAGGAGGGAGGCAGCACACAGAGATCTCTGTGTCCACTCTGACATCCCAACTCCACAGCATGTACTTCTCAGCCACATTGGGGCTGATGCTCCAACCTCAGCAACGAGTCCAAAAAGAACCCCATATGCAAGAGTACAGCTCTGTCAAGAAACCAAACCTTGTAGCACCTCTCATAGGGATCATTTTCACTCTCCCATGAAAAAACTACTGAAGAAGGAGGTTGAGGGGAGATCTTACTCTCTACAGCTCCCTGCAAGGAGGTGCAGTGAGGTGGGGGTTGGGCTCTTCTCCCAAGTAACCAGCAATAGGACAAGAGGAACTGGGCTTGAGTTGCCCCAGGGCAGGTTCAGGTTGGCCATGAGGAACAGTTTCTGTGCTGAGAGAGTGGAGAGGCCTTGGCACAGGCTGCCCAGGGAGGGGGGGAGGCACCATCCCTGCAGGGGTTCCTAAAACCTGTAGCTTGGGCACTTCAGGCCATGGTTTAGTGGTCATGATAGTGTTGGGTAGATGGTTGGACTGGATGATCTTGGAGGGCTTTTCCAAGCTTAACAATTCTGTGATTCTGTGAAATCCAAGAAATAAGAGTAATTCTCATTTTGCACCTCTTAGGTCAAGACTTAAGTATATGAGGAAGTGAATTTTGTGAATAAAAATCTCACTTATAAAAAGCTGCCACTCTTCTCAAAGCACAGTGCACCTGGGAAATTGCTCCTGCATCCGCAGAAAATCCTTCTTCCTAAATGATGAAAGTTTGGGAAAGAGAAAGGAATTAGCCAGGGGGGAAAGGTACCTGCTATGGTTTCTTCTCAACCAGCCCACAAGCTTGAGTTACTCTCCTCCAGCCCTCCCCAGTCCCTTCACCATGCTCCTCATGTCTTCCTCTACAGGAAAAGGACAGGTTGACAGCACAGAAATGTTGCAGAAGGACACGTCCCTGGTGACAAACCCACAGGAGCCTCCCTGGGCTGACACAGAATGGAAAGCAGCAAGGAGGCTGGCAGAGCAGGGCTACCCCTCACTCCAGCCGGGGTCCCTCGGGCAGTTGTCCCTGGGAAGCTAACTGTTCAGATGGCGCTGACTCTCCTCGCTTCCAGCTGCCAGATCACATTCAAAGATGGCTAAAAATACAGGAAATACTTTCCCCTGGATGCAATTGCTGTAGTTTCCACCAGTATCCGACGTGGTTATGGGAGGCGGTGTAGACGAGCAGGAATGAGAAGGGAGGGGCTCCAGGAGGAAACCTCTTTATTTAGATATGGATCACGCTACCAAGGCGTTGAAGAATCCCCGGTCTAGCGCTCATCTCCTTTCTCCTAACTACGCATTCTCCTCCACTGACATCAAGATCTATTTAAGACCAACCAACCGAATCCCATCTGAGGTGAGGGGATTTTTGGGGCTCGACACATTTTACGCTGCCCCAGCACCCAACCCAAGCGTGCCCGTGTTAACCCTCACGCCACGGCACGGCACCTGTTCCGCGGGGCACAGTTGCCCGGCTCAGCTGCGGGCTCCTGTTGTTCCCTCCAGCCAGGAGCTATTCATATCCCCACCAGCTGGTTCTGCTTTTTACAACTAAGGGGGAAAAAAAAAATCTTTGGAGGGAGACACTGCAGTTCTCCTTCAAGGGGAAAGGGATCATTTCAAAGACCCCAAAGCTTTGAGGGAGACTCTGCAGTTCTCCTTCAAAGGGAAAGTCATTTCAAAGACTCCAAAGCTGTAGAGACTGGTGGCTTTTTTTTTCCTCCTAGTACCATCCCTACAGTCAGAGTGTCAACACAAAGAATATCTTGTGTACAGTCAAATATGTAGAAGTACATCCCTTTTGGGGATGAGTCTCATCACCTATAGATCCACAGCACTTACTAGCTGATCTTGCACGCAGTATCTTTGGCACAGTAATGGAGCAATGATGGAGCTATGGTCCAGAATATTCAGAAGATATAAAACGCCCTGTTGCTGGTTTGGACTACCTGGTTTGTTATTTTCCCCACTCTATTCCTGCTTCATTACCATGTAAACAGTCCATCTTTCCAGAGGTGCAAACCCATCTTTGAAAGCTCTGCTCCCCTCAAGCAGAAATAGCAGGCAAGGAGTAGTTCCATATCCCCCGTATTTTTTTTGTCTTCTTTTTTTTTGACAGGGAAACAGCCTGTTTATCTCCACAAGGAGTCAACGCTCACCTTCTGCCAGAAGCCATCTAGTAGCTGGTTAAGCTGTCCCATCAGCTCATCTATCAGCTGAGTTCGAGCCTGATCCACTTGGCTATAGATGGCAATTTCTTCACTGCAGAGGACATAATAAGTCCTAGAGGAAGCCTCAAGGACAGACAGGTCAGAGTGTTTGGCCACGATGTCTTTCACCTCTCTCAGCAAAGCATCCAAGTGCTGCGGGTGATAAAAAGGGGATTTATATGAAATGGGACAAAATTCCTCTGATGCTTTAGATACATGTCAGATAATACAACCAGCATGACATAAATGTCAGTCTAAGGAGCAGAGGGGCAGGATTAGAGGCTAAAACGTGTCTGGGTCGGTTTTTTCTGGGTTTATAGCTCTTTTTCATTATTATTGTCCCTGGATCTTCCTGAAGAACGAAGCAACTGCTTTAAGATCTACTTCAGCAATACAAGTCTGGTGCTACGTGAAAATAAAGACCAAGGCAGGGAACAAAAAATGCCTTTCCAAAGGGTAGGTGTCTCTGCGAGCAACGGAAGTTGTCTCCCTCAGCAGCAGAGGATGCAGAACGTTTCAGATCACGTCAGCAACGGGGGTCTGAGATCTTAGGGAGAGGAGGTAACTTCTGCCGTTCCGCTGACTCTCCTCCAGCTCGTGTTGTGTGCTGAAATTAACTTGGGAGAGCTCGCCCAACATTCACCTCCCTGTAAACAGCCCTGCTTAAGAATACATTCAGCTATGCCAAGGATTCCATCTATCCATTTCTGACCATCCCTCTCCCAGCAGCAGATACACTATCTCCATTCTTATCTTTCAGCTACTATCGTTCCCCAGCAGCTGGGAGTCAAGTCTTTAGGAAGAATGAAATTATTCTGCAGTAACCTCCTGGGAGACACAGGGCACAACCCAGCCCCTCTCCACCCAGCAGCGAAGAACCCAGGGCTGGGCCTACCACATGAAACCACAGCTCACGACCCACCGAGGCCAGTCACGGTGTAGCGGGGCCGACAGAGGCACTGAGGCTTTTCTTTAGCAGCCTCAAATCAAAAAGCAAAGTCTGAGGAAGAACCCAAGGGATGAGACCATTCATTTCTATTTCAAGGGTCCCTGCCTTGTCCCGAGTCCCACGACAGTCGGGACGTTGGCACATGAGGTGCACACGGATTTGTCACACAAATGTAGTAGACCCACACGACCCAACTCCCCCGGTTCCTATTCACCTCCTCTAGATGTCCCGACCTGTAAACATCCAAATCATAATACTGAGGAATCTGCAGAAGGTTTGCCACTTTCTGTGCATCCGTTGAATACTGCAGAGGGAAAAAAAACCCCAAACAACAAAGCAGGAGATGAGTACACTGCAGGAATTTCAATGAAGTATTTCACAGGCATTCAGAGGGCAGCTGTTAGTTACCTTTGCCAAGAGCTGAGGAAGCACCATAATAAAGTGTTCAGTAATTCTGGTACAATCTTCCAGCTGAATTTTCTTCTCTTTTACTGACAGAATCTGCAGATAAAGTATTTTGTTTCCATGATGAAATGTCTTAGATTCAACTGGAAATCTACATGCAATCCAAGGTTAACTCACATCCCTTTGTCTAAAGCATATCAAGATACTTTTCCATGGAGACAACCAGATGCCTTTTTGGGTTTTTTTGTTCGCTTAGGATTAGATGCAAATCACTGCACAGCTACATCCCGGGATGAAATGCTCACCGTTTGTCAAGACCGTGCTTCAACTGGCTTTCCTCTAATGCTTATCTCCTCCCAACATTCACTACTAACGTCTAGAGGCCGAAAGACACGGTGTCATTTCATAAAATTCAGTCATTTTCCTTCCTAAGATAACCCAGCTGCCAGGAGCACGCTGCCTGGTGAAGCACAAAAGGCAAAGAGAACGGCGTTACGGAACAGGAAATAAAATGCACTGACTTTTTTGGCTGCACCTCTGCCCACGGGAGGATGAGCTTCAGCTGCTTCTCGAACCGTCGCCAGGATAATTTCAACGAGAACGGTTTCCTGGGCATCACTCAGTGCTGTAAGGACACCAGTCTCCTCTCAGCATCACAGAAAACAGAAATGAAGACACGGGAAGAGCTAACGTAACACTGACTCATTTATCTGAGCAGCTAGGGAAGGACACTCCATAACAAAACAGACAAACCCCCAGAGTGTGTTTGATTTCATTTTAAGAAAATGGGGTGAGGTTGGACAAGGCCAAGTGC